>LR990220.1:5535000-5729039 GCA_905147375.1 Hylaea fasciaria | reverse complement strand
CTGCTCCCGCTCCTGCCTCGTCATCGCCGGTGTGCGGAAGATGGCGGCTCGCGTCGCTCTCTTCCGTCTTGCGTCCTCCGCCATTCCACGTTCGGCCTCCAGCCGGAGCTCCTCCGCCTTTGCCGCATTCAGTGCGGCCTTGGCTTTCGCCAGGCCGATGACCTCTTCGGTGGCCGAGGGACGAGCACGCCCCCTTCTCGACGGAGACGCGTCGTCGTAATCGTCCGAGTCGACGCAGGCGGCCCTCTGCCGCTTGCGCCACCCACTTGGCGACGACGTTCGCGATGCCACGGTCCCGAAACTCATGCCCGAAGCCGAAGACGACTCGGACAGAGTTCGGGGCCGCGACACCACGCGATCCTCTCTCTGGATTTCCAGGCAGCGCGTGAGAGTCACGCGGGCCTCCTTCCTCACTTCCAAACGCGAGCCGTTGTCGCGTGCTGCATCGGTGTCCGGGTACGTGCATAGGTCGTCGCGTGCAGAATCAGTGTCCGAGATAGTGCGTAGGTCGTCGGGTTGAGGGCCGAGGCCCTCATGGCGGTTCTTGCCCCCCCCAGAATACGAGGGGCAGACTGACCCAGATGGGCCAGTGAGGGATTCTCCTGCCTCTGAGAGGCAGGTACCCTCCTGGGGTAGTACTTTTTCGGAAGTCGCCATTCATAGGTTTGTCGGTTTTACGGCTCGACAGCCCTCCCCTCAACGTCATGGAAGAAGTATAATGAAAACAAGAAGAAGACAAGAAGACAAACAAACAAATAAACAGAACAAAGAATAAAATACCCAAAACACAAATGACAAACACACAGAAATGATGATACACGAACAGATATACACGAAAAAGAAAAAACAAAGACGAGAAACATGACAATGAAATGATGATGATGAGATGATTGATGATTACATAAATACATAGATAATAAATAAACATACACAAATAAATAGATGATCCGGAATGAAGACCATCGCAAAGCAAGCTTTGCGACGACCTTCACCCCGGCTACCGCGGCGCCCAGGGTTTTAGTTACGTCTGTTCCAGAGGGGACCAGACCAATAACAGGCAGCAACCACGTGAAGGATTACCCTGGACTTGCCTTGAGGATCATCACGACTTGCGCTCTCCCTCAAGACCGACGCCTCCGCACCCATCCGGGATGAGCACGGAGGGCCTGGGTTTATGCGTCAGTGACGGATAAACCCAGGCCCGCCCAACCTAACCTAACCTAACCTAACCTAACCTAACCTAACCTAACCTAACCTAACCTAACCTAACCTAACCTAACCTAACCTAACCTAACCTAACCTAACCTAACCTAACCTAACCTAACCTAACCTAACCTAACCTAACCTAACCTAACCTTTTTTTTTTTTTTTTTTTTTTTTTTTTTTTTTTTTTTTGACCCGGGGAAATGCCTTACGCATACCACCCGGCCCGAGGGGGTGGGCCGGGTGGTTATGTGGGACTCCCCCGCCCTTGAGGAGGACGGGTATACCCACTAAAACCCCGGGATGTTCCGTCGGCTTGCTATGGGAGCAGAGTCGCGGGGCCGTTTTGTTACTCTCCGCAACTCCGCTCTAGCCTCGTCCGCCCGTGGGCGGACCCGCCTCAGGAGGGACGCGCTGGAACATTTAGCGCGTCCCCCGGCCGTGGAGGACCCCCTCAATTAAGAGCAGGGGCACCAGCTGCCCCAGCAACTGGTACCCCGGGTCCTCCAAGCGGAGACGGAGTGCGGGCCCTATTATTCCGCCTCCGTATCCGCGCTCTCCGGAGCGGCAGGGAGAGGGGATCCTGTTCCCTCTCCCGCTCCTCGGTCTCCCTCTGCGACATGACGATTTCGCAGAAGGAGACCACCGCCTCCCAGGACCCCTCGTCGGCGACCATCTTGGAAATGATGGTCGGCAGCGAGAGGTCCGCCCCGACGACCGCGACGAGGGCTCGCCGCGGTTCCGCCGCTCCGGGGCACGCCTCCAGCACGTGCTGCGCCGTCTCCTCCGCGCAGCCGCACTGGTGGCAGGCCGGGGAGGCCTCTCTCCGGGCCACGTTGCACAGGTACCGGCCAAAGCACCCGTGGCCGGTGAGTACCTGTGTGGCCCGGAATGTAAGGGCTCCGTGCTGCCTCCTCACCCACTCTGGAAGGAGGGGCTTGAGGGCCTCCAGTAGCCGGCGAGCGCCGGCCCCTCTTCGCGCCGGCCCCGTTAGGAGCCGGTCCCGCCAGGCGACCACAGCTTGGTCCCTGGCGACCTGGCGCCACCGCACCACCTCCTGTGGGGCGGGACGGAGGTCCCGCTCCCTGGCCCGCGCTCTCCGCCAGAAGACCGAGGACAGAACCTCGGCCTCCATGTCCCAGGGTAGGGACGCGGCGAGAGCGCAGGCGACCTCGTGTGAGAGTGTGCGGTAGCCCCGACACACTCTCACCGCCATGGCCCTCTGAGCCGCCACAAGGACGGCGGTCTCCCTAGCATCTAGGGACCCCGCCCAGATCGGGGCCCCGTAAAGGGCCATGGAGCGTACCACCGCCATATACAGGCGGCGGCAGCTCCCATCCCCCCCTCCCAGGTTGGGGAGGAGGCGGCTCAAGGCGGCCGCTGTCCCCGTCAGCTTCGGGGACAGCTGCCGCAGATGGGCCCCAAAACGCCACCTGCTGTCTAGGACGACCCCGAGATATTTAAGGGTCGTCCCGACGGAGATGGCAGTACCGCCAACGACGATCTGCGCCCCAGCTGGTGGCGCCCTCCGAGGCCCATGAAAACAGATGGCCTCGGATTTATGGAGCGCCACCTGGAGACCCAACCGCCGAATCCTGGCGACGACCGCTGCTACTCCGGCCGTCGCCAGGAGCACCGCCTCCCGGTAGGTCGCCCCCCGGGCGGTCACCAGCGTGTCGTCGGCGTAGCACGTGACGCCGACGCCACGCAGGTTGGCTCCTCGGAGCACCCAATCGTACCCGAGGTTCCAGAGCAGGGGTCCAAGCACGGACCCCTGTGGAACACCTCGGGTAACGGTGCTCCGTCCCGCTGCCCCCTCCCGGGTGGGGTAGACTACCTCCCTCTCTGAGAGGTAGTCCCCCACAAGGCGCTGGAGGTACCGGGGCACTTGGTGGTGCCCCAGCGCGCCGCGAATCACGCTCCAGGGGAGGGAGTTGAACGCGTTGGCGATGTCTAATGACACCGCCAACAATACCCCACCCCCGGAGCACGCCTCCTCCGAGAGGTCGCGGACGGTAGCGATCGCGTCCACCGTCGAGCGACCCCTCCGGAACCCGAATTGATTGGGCGCCAGATCCGGGCCCTCTCCCTCCAAGTGCCTGACGAGGCGGGAAGCTACCACTCGTTCGAGGAGCTTGCCCGCCTCGTCCAGCAGCACGATCGGCCGATAGCCGGCCGGCTCGTCCGCCGGACGCCCGTCCTTTCTTAGAAGGACGAGCTTCCCTCTCCGCCACCGCCCGGGGAATCGACCCTCCCGGAGGCAGCGGCTGAAGAGGGACCTCACGCGGGGCTCGAGGGCGTCCATGGAGAGGGCCCACGCGCGGCCGGGTATGCCGTCAGGCCCCGGCGCCGTGTTCTTGGCCCTCATGCGGACGATAGCCGCCTCGAGCTCGCCACCTGAGACCTCAGGGACCTCCTCTTCGTCCCGGGTCTCTGCCCGCGCGGCCGCCATGGTGGGAGGGACGTAGTCGGTCCCCGGAGCTCCGGGGAACAGTCCCTCGACCACCCGCCGGAGGACGTCCGGCTGGAGCGTGCTGGTGGCGGGGGGGGCCCAGGGGCGCAGCTTTTGCCGCGCCAACCTGTACGGCCGCCCCCACGGGTCCCCCTCCAGCGACTCCAGCAGCTGCCTCCAGGCAGCCGCCTTGGCCTCGCCGATGGCGACGCGGAGGGCCATGGACGCCTCTCTATACTCCGCGTAGAGGGCGTCCAGCGTCGCCGCCTCCTGCCGCCTCCGCCGCCGGTAATGCTGGTGTTGGCGACGCTTCGCCAGACACCGGCGGCGGAGCTCGGCGATCTCCTCTGACCACCAATACACCTGCCGCTTCGGCGGCAGGGCCCTGACACGGGGCATGGCGGCGTCGCAAACATGCGACATCGCCTCGCAGAGCCCGTCCGCCTCCGCGTCCAGGTCCACCGGCTCCGGGGGCGGGGCGTTCCACGCCTGGACCAGAGCAGCCTCTTGCAGCCGCTCCAGATCCAGGCGCTTGAGGGCCCACCTGGGACCGACGGTCGGGGGCGGCCCTTGGTCCTGGGCCGCCGCCGCTGAGGAGACGCTGAACCGGATGTAGCGGTGGTCAGACAGCGTCTCCTCGTCCACCAGGACCGCCCAGTCCCGGACACGGCGCGCGAGCTCGGGGGTGGCGAACGTGATATCCACAATGGACCCCCCGTTGTGCCGCACGCACGTGTCCTCCGTCCCGCGGTTGAGTATGGTGAGCCCCACCTCCACCAGCCACTCCTCCACTGCCCTGCCCCTCGCGTCCGTCGCCGGAGATCCCCACACCGTGGATTTGGCGTTGAGGTCTCCGACGACGACGACAGGTCGCGGGCGGCTCTGGTTGACCAGGGTCCCCACCTCGCCGAGAAAACGTTCGAATTCGGCGAGGACCCTGTTGGGGGAGAAATAAACCCCCACAACCACCGCCTCGCCAACCCAGGCCGCCACATATCCCCTCCCCCTTACCACGTTGTCGAGGGTGGGGGAGGGTGCCGGCGACTGAGTGGTAATGGCCACCAAGCCGTCGCGGTCTCCCGCCCAATCACCCCTGGGCGGGACCACATACGGCTCGGCGACCACCGCGACCTGGATCAACCGCTCCGCCAGGGATTGCAGGAACAAGTCCTGAGCCTGTGCGGAGTGGTTGATGTTCGCCTGGAGGAAAGCTAGGTGCATCCTAACTTTCCTCCATGCAGACCACCTGCTCCGTTCCGGAGGTGGCCGGCTGCGACTCGGCCGTGGCCTTAGTCGCAGCGGGCTTCTTCTTCTGCGCCTCTTTTTTCTTCGTCGGGGGCTTGGCACACGCCGTGCCCCCGGTGAGGTGGTCCGCCTTTCTCCCCGCAGCTGCGCACACGTTGCAGTGCGGGGAGGCCGAGCAGGCCGCGACCTTATGGTCCGTGCTGCCGCAGCGATGGCATTCACCGCTGCGGTCAGTCTCCGCCTGGCACTGGGCCCGAACGTGGCCCAGTGCGTGGCACCGGTAGCAGCGGCGCGGCCGCTCTTTAAGGACGCGGACCCGCGCTGCCACCCACCCCACCGGGACACGGCCACCCTTTGCCATGATGGCCTTGGCGGCCGTGGCGGGGCAGCGCACGAAGGCCGCCCCTACGCCCGCCCTGCCCTTCTTAATTTCCCCGACCTTTATGTCGGTCGGGGGGCAGTTCCCGGCCTTAGCCAGCGCCGCTACCAGCTCCTCGGGGGCGATGGAGTCCTCCAGGCCGTCCACCCGCATGTCCGCGGTAGTGACGGGCCTGGAGATTTGGACCTCCTCTGCCCCCTCGAAGACCTCCCTGAGCCTACTGGCCAGGGAGTCCGCCTTCTCGGCCCTCAGCTCACCGGGAACCTCCAATACCCGGGCCCCGGTAGCCGCCACCCGCACCCTGAGCGGGGGCACACCTAGCGCGCCAAGGTCGATGCGGTTACGCGCCTCCGCAAGGACCTTGGCGTAGCTGACCCCTTTTTCCTCAGCCCCCGGCTTCAAGGTTATCACCACCGCTGCTGTGCGCGGTGGTGGCCGTATCTTCACCGCCTTGGTGGTTTGCGGTCGGGCCTGAGGCACCGATTTCGGCGCTGCCGACTGCCTGGGCGGGGGCTTGTCCCTGGCCCTCGTGGCCGGCTGCGACCCTCCCCCGCTCTGGGTCCTCCTTGTTCCCTTCCTCACAACCTCCGTCCAAGCTTGCTCCACTGGAGCTTGCGGGCGGGACGGGGGCTCAGCAGCGGCAGCCGGGGCCGCAGCCTTCTTCTCCGCCACTGACGTGGCTGGGGCGGCGGAAGTTGCCTTAGCGGCTCCCTTCTTCTTCTTGGAGCCCTTTTTGGGCTCCAGAGGTTCGGGTGGCACCGGGGCCGCCTTCGCCTGCGCACTACTGGCCGCAGCACCTCGCCCCTTTTTGGATGAGCCTCCCGAGGGCTCCCGAGCTCCACTCGTGGACGGTGCCGATGGGGTGGGCTCCATCGGCACGTCCCTCGGCACGTCCCTCGCGGCCGCCTCCGCCTCTTCCCTTCGCCTTTCGTGGGCGAGT
Source organism: Hylaea fasciaria (assembly GCA_905147375.1). Taxonomy (NCBI): domain Eukaryota; kingdom Metazoa; phylum Arthropoda; class Insecta; order Lepidoptera; family Geometridae; genus Hylaea; species Hylaea fasciaria. Next base: position 5,722,820 of record LR990220.1, on the reverse strand, counting down.
GGGGGCCTGAGGCGCTTTTCGGGGAGAAGTCTCCCCTCCAAGCCCTCGAGGCGGGCGCTTACCATGGTGCCCACCTGCACCATGATGATCCGCGCGAACTCCTCTAACGTCGAGGGCGGCGGCAGCACCGTAGTTCCAGCCAGGGCTGGGGCCTGCGCGGGAGTCTCTCGCTGCTCTACGAGCTTACGGAGCTCCGCGATCTCCCGACGCATGGCCTCTTGGTCCGCCACGAGGCGAGCGTTGGCTGCCTCCAGACGGGCGACCTCCTCAGAGGCGGTCCGGCTCCTCAACTCGGCGACGGAGAGCTGAATGTTCTCCGCCGCCTCATTAAGGGCACGCACAAACGTGCCCTTCAGCTTTCCCGACCGGGCGGCCACCATGTGGATGGTGTCCACCCAGCCCAACACCGTCCTCTCCAATGCAGCGGCGGTCTGTTCCTCACTGCTCACTGCGGTGGGAGGACCCGGCTTAATGTAGGCCGCTCGCGCCTCCTTCTTGCGCCGCACGTCCTCCGCCAGCTCTTGCTCCGCCTGGAGCCTGAGCTGCTCCTCTCTGGCAGCGTTCAGCTCCCGTTTAGCCTGCGCCAGCCCGACATACTCGCCCGTAGTGGGCGGTCGTCCGCGACCTCGGCGCGTGGCCTCCTTCGCCGCAGGCTCCAAGACGTCATCGGCAGCCCCGCGCTCCAGGGAACGCTTTCGCCACAGACGACCAGACACCGACGCCGGCGAGGGGTCCCTTGACCCGTCGGTCACCGTGACCATACTGACCTCGGAGTCAGACTCCGAGGCCGACAGGTCCCTGCACCTCGATGCCTCCAGGGCATCCCCCAGTCGTTGGCCCTTCCGGGCTTTCGACCCGCTGCGAGACCGGGCTCTAGCCCCCTCCACCGCAGCATCGACGTCGCAGCGCGTGAGCACCACACGTCCGTCCCTAAGCTGAGCTGTTGCTCCGCTCTCCAGGCCTTGCGGCCTCTCCTCCTGTACGTCTGTTTGGGTTTTTGATTTGTGTTCCATATTAGATCCCACGAGTATGGGGGAAAAAACGGACCATCCAGGCAGTGCCCCCTGTACCTGGACTAGCCTAGCGTAACCCGCCCGGAGGTCGGCCGGTATCCGGACGGGAGAGCAGTTGCGACCTGGCGCCGCTGCGCCGCCACCACCGTGCAAGCCGGGAAACGGCTAAACACGGTGATGTCGACGAAGCGGCCCCGTAACCCCTTGGCCATTCATCCCCTCGCGCTAGCTCTGCCGCTTGGGATTGGGGGTAATTTTTTATAGAGGTTTTCTTCCTCGCACCCGGGCGGTTAAGCCAAGGCCTCGGTCCGTCGAACGTCGCGAGACGTGACCACGACGCACGTGTTGACGGATTACGATATGGACTGCAGGTGGTAACAGCGAACTGCCCCCACCCACAGCCGTCATCCAGCGGTTAGGCCGGACCCTCGCGTCGCCGCTACTCAGCATAAGGCCGAGACGCCGACCGAGCTCCGCAACCAATCAAGGTCGCCGCGACTCGCACCGCCGCTACCCGGAAACGTCCGGGACGCCGGCCGAGCCCCCACACGGATCGCCAAGGCGATCTGCCCCATCCACAAGTAGTGGAGAAGCCCACAACGGACGCACAAAAGCGCCCAACGCTCGCGTCGCCGCTACTCGGCATAAGGCCGAGACGCCGACCGAGCCCCGCAGCCACTCAAGGCCGCCACGACTCGCACCGCCGCTACCCGGAATGTCCAGGACGCCGGCCGAGCCCCCACGCACCACCGAAGCAGTGCCCAGACCCAGCGCGACCTCATCCACTGTGCCCTCTGCTGATCAGAGGGACACGCGGAGAAGTCCACCAGGCCCAACACGGACGCACAGAAGCGCCGTTCGCTCGCGTCGCCGCTACTCAGCATACGGCCGAGACGCCGACCGAGCCCCGCAGCCAATCAAGGCCGCCACGACTCGCACCGCCGCTACCCGGAATGTCCAGGACGCCGGCCGAGCCCCCACGGACCGCCAAAGCAGTCTGCCTCGATCCACCAGCGGTGGAGAGGCCCACCACGGACGCACAGAAGCGCCGTTCGCTCGCGTCGCCGCTACTCGGCATACGGCCGAGACGCCGACCGAGCCCCGCAGCCACTCAAGGCCGCCACGACTCGCACCGCCGCTACCCGGAATACGTCCAGGACGCCGGCCGAGCCCCCCCGGACCGCCGAAGCGGTCTGCCTCAATCCACCGAAGTGGAGAGGCCCCCCCGTCAGAATTCGCCGCCGTGACTAGGTCACGACGTTGCCCAGGGTGCGCCACGAGGAGGCTTCTGACATGCACCCCAACCTAACCTAACCTAACCTAACCTTTTTTTTTTTTTTTTTTTTTTTTTGACCCGGGGAAATGCTTTACGCATACCACCCCGCCCCTCCCCCCCGAAGGGGAGGCGGGCGGGGTGGTTATGTGGGACTCCCCCGCCCTTGAAGAGGACGGGTATACCCACTAAAACCCCGGGATGTTCTCTCCTGCTGGCCATGCGAGCAGGGTCGCGGGACCGCTGTCGCATTTCTCCGCAACCCCGCTCTAGCCTCGTTCGCCCGAGGGCAAACCCGCCTCCGCGGAGGGACGCACTGGAACATACAGCGCGCCCCCCCCCCACCTCCTCGGGCCTAAGCGCCGAAGCGCCCGGGCCCCCCCCCATCAACGTCCAGCTCCCGAACCTGGCCACGAATCCACCGTATGGCAGTTGTCCGGGAGCGGACTTCGCCTCGGGTCGGCTTGCGCCTTCCCCTCACCTCCTCGAGTCCGCACGACTGTGCTCGGACCCCACCTCCTCGAGTCCGCACGACTGTGCTCGGACCCCACCTCCTCGAGTCGGCGCCGCGCACCACGACCCCCCCTCCACGTCCAACTCCCGAACCCAACCACGATCCACCGTATGGCAGCTGTCCGGGAGCGGACCCCCTCCTCGAGTCGGCGCCGCGCGCCACGACCCCACCTCCTCGAGCCTGCGCCGAGCGCCCGGGCCCCCCCTCCACGTCTGACTCCCGAACCCAACCACGATCCACCGTATGGCAGCTGTCCGGGAGCAGACCCCCTCCTCGAGTCCGCACGACTGTGCTCGGACCCCCCCTCCTCGAGCCTGCGCCAAGCGCCCGGGCCCCCCCTCCACGTCCGACTCCCGAACCCAACCACGATCCACCGTATGGCAGCTGTCCGGGAGCGGACCCCCTCCTCGAGTCGGCGCCGCGCACCACGACCCCACCTCCTCGAGCCCGCACGACTGTGCTCGGGCCCCCCCTCCTCAAGCCTGCGCCAAAGCGCCCGGGCCCCACCTCCTCGAGTCGGCGCCGCGCGCCACGACCCCACCTCCTCGAGCCTGCGCCAAGCACCCGGGCCCCCCCTCCATGGGAGAAGAAGATACCTGAAAGAAGAAGAGTTAAAAGACACAAATGAAAACACAAGAAATGAATGATACACGAAAATAGACGGAAAAATGAAAAGAAAGAGGAAGAAAAATACGTGGAGATGAGATGGTAATGGAAAGGATGAAGATGAAGATGATCAATAGATACATAGAGTAATAAATAAACATACATATCAATACATAATGATCCGGTGTGTAGACCGCCGCAAAGCAAGCTTTGCGACAATCTTCACCCCGGCTACCGCGGCGCCCAGGGTTTTAGTTACGTCTGTTCCAGAGGGGACCAGACCAATAACAGGCAGCAACCACGTGAAGGATTACCCTGGACTTGCCTTGAGGATCATCACGACTTGCGCTCTCCCTCAAGACCGACGCCTCCGCACCCATCCGGGATGAGTACGGAGGGCCCGGATTTATGCGTCAGTGACGGATAAACCCAGGCCCGCCCAACCTAACCTAACCTAACCTAACCTAACCTAACCTAACCTAACCTAACCTAACCTAACCTAACCTAACCTAACCTAACCTAACCTAACCTTTTTTTTTTTTTTTTTTTTTTTTTTTTTTTTTTTTTTTTTTTTTTTTTTTTTTTTTTTTTTTTTTTTTTTTACCCAGGAAAATCCTTTATGGATACCACCCGGCCCGGGGGGGCGGGGTGATTATGTGGGAGTCCCACGCCCTGGAAGAGGACGGGTATACCCACTAAAAACCTGGGGTGTTCTCTCGCCGCATGTGGTGTGGCCGCGGGATCGCTAACGCACGCTACCGCGACCACACCTGCGGGGGCCCTGATGGGGCTCGGCACTGGAGGTATGCCCTCCCTTCTCCGCTAAATGCGCTCCGGAACACGGTACGGAGCGCATTTCAGCTCGGGACTCGTGTAAAGTTCGGATGACGGATCCCCCGATCCGCCACCCGAAAGTCCCCAATTATGACGGCACGGGGGGGGCCCTAGAGCCCCCGCCGGCCGTCCCTCTTCCATCCCTCTTCCTTGGAGGCGTCCTGAGGCAGGCCTTCCCGCCTAGGCGGTGATTGGCGGGCCTCTTGGCTGCATCGCACACGGCGCAGTGCGGCTCTGCCGCGCATTGCGCCGCTTTGTGGCCGGCCTTGCCGCAGCAGAAACAGAGTCCGCTGCGGTCAAAGCTCGACACACAGTTCGCCCCCACGTGTCCCGGCTCCAGGCACCGGAAGCATCTAGCCGCTCTGCGGTCTAGGATTTTCGCCTGGGCCGAGACCCACCCAACGAGGAGCCTCTTCTCTGTGGCCCTTTTCGCTGCGGCGATGGGGCAGGTCAATTTAAGGTGCCCGTGCCTGCCGGAGCGTACGATCTCTCCCGCCCGTATGGCTGTCGTGGCGCAGCCACCTGCCGTTGCCACGGCCTCCACCACCTCGTCCTTTGTGACCGAGTCATCCAGGCCCGAGATGCGCATGTCGACGCACCTCTCAGGCCTGGAGACTCGAACAACGTCGTCGCCGATTGCCTCCCTTATTCGTGACGCCAGGGCATCCGCCTTGTCGGCACTCCCGGCGCCAGGAAGGACGAGGAGGCGGGCACCGGTAGCTGCGGTGCCGAACCGCAGGCCGTCGACGCCGATCTCTCGCAGGTTTATCCGCCGCTTGGCCTCCCCGAGCACCTGCAGGTAGGTGACCCCACGCTCCACCGCCTCCGGCTGCAGGGTCAGCATGACTGCAGTCGTGCGAGGCGCGTGGAGCTTGGCCACCTTCCTCTTCGGCGGCGCCGCTTTTCTCTTGGTCACCACAGGAGCAGTGACCGGCTCAACTGTGGACTTGTCCGCTGCGGCCTTCTTCTTCTTTTTGTGGGCGCCCTTTCGGACGACCACGCTCCACGGTTCCTCCATGGGCTGGGATGGAGGCTGGGGCTCCGGCTGAGGGCCTGGCTCTACAGCCACCTTCCTCGCCACGGCCTTTTTTCCCTTCTTCTGCTGCGGCTTGGTGGATGGCGCGGGAGCGGCATCCACCGCGGTCTCCATCGGTGGAGGGCGGGTGGGGCGTCTTGTTGCTGCAGGAGCGGCAGCAGCAGCAGGCACCGTAGCCAACTTTTTACTGTCTGCGGCCAATAGCGGCCGCAGACGTTTGGCCGGAAGCAGACGCTCCTCCAGGCCCTCAAGCCGTGCGTTGAGCATGGTCCCACACTGGACCATGCAAGCCCGCGCGATCTCCTCTACTGACGGGGCCGGAGCTGGAGCTGGCTGTAAACGGGCCAGCTCCCTCCGGACCTCGGCCAGTTCCGCCGCCAGCTTCGCGTTCGCCGCCTCCAGCCGAGCCACTTCTTCGGACATCGTTCGGGACCTCATCTCCACGAACGACGTCTTAATGGCCTCGGCCGCCTCATTCAGGGCCCGCACGAAGGTGCCCTTGAGGTGCCTTGAGGTCCCCGCGACCTGGCGAATGGTGTCAAGAGAGTCGGACACCACTCTTTCCAGGTCGAGGGTTTCGGGTTCCTCTCTTCCCTGCTTGGTCAGCACCGGGGCCTTGCGGGAGAGGGCAATTCGCGTCTCCCTCCTCCGCCTGGCGTCCTCCGCCATTCCTCTCTCGGCCTCCAGCCGCAGCTCCTCGGCTTCGGCCGCGTTGAGTTGGGCCTTTGCCCTAGCCAGGCCCGCATACTCTTCTTCCGTAGAGGGGCTGGGAGGAAGACCACGTCCCCTCCTGTCCCGAGACTTTGCCGACGGTGACGCGTCGTCGTAATCGTCGGAGTCGACGACCACGGCCCTCTGCCGCTTACGCCAACCAATCGGCGACGACGTCCGCGATGCCACGGCCTCGAAGCTCATGCCCGAAGCCGAAGACGACTCGGACAGAGTTCGAGGCCGTGGCACCACACGACCCTCTCCCTTCTTCTCCTCCTGAATCTCCAGGCACCGCGTCAAAAGAACGCGTGCCTCCTTCACCACAACAGGCAAAGTATCGCTTGCATCGGAGTCCATTATCGAATTGCGTGGGTCGTCGGTTTGAGGGCCAAGGCCCTCATGGCGGTTCTTGCCCCCCCCAGAATACGAGGGGCTGAGTGCCGGAGCACCAAAGGATTCTCCAGCCTCGGAGAGGCTGGTACCTTCCTGGGGTAATGCTTTTTCAGAATGCGCCATCATAGGAGTTTTTGTCGGTTTATAGGCTCGACAGCCTCACACCCCACGTCATGAAAAATGCAAAAAGAAGCAAAACAAGAAGAAAGAAGAACAAGAAAATACACACACAAATGAAAACACAAAGAAATGGATGATACACGAACAAACAAACAAAACAAAACGAGATAGAAAAAACGAAGACAAAGAAAACACATGAGGATGAAAATGATGATGAAATGGTGAAAATGAGATGATACATAAATACATAAAATAATACATAAACATACATATATATATAACCGTCCGGGCAGACCACCCTTCCTCTGCCCAGACCCCCCCCTGGCCCCTCCACTGTGCCCTCTGCTAGTCAGAGGGACACGCGGAGAGGCCTCCCCAATCGCCCATGAGACCCCGTGCCGTGAAACACGACACGGAGCCCCATGGACGACACCGCGGCGCCCAGGGTTTTAGTTACGTCTGTTCCAGAGGGGACCAGACCAATAACAGGCAGCAACCACGTGAAGGATTACCCTGGACTTGCCTTGAGGATCATCACGACTTGCGCTCTCCCTCAAGACCGACGCCTCCGCACCCATCCGGGATGAGTACGGAGGGCCCGGATTTACACGTCAGTGACGGATAAACCCAGACCCGCCCAACCTAACCTAACCTAACCTAACCTAACCTAACCTAACCTAACCTAACCTAACCTAACCTAACCTAACCTAACCTAACCTAACCTAACCTAACCTAACCTAACCTAACCTAACCTAACCTAACCTAACCTAACCTAACCTAACCTAACCTAACCTAACCTAACCACCCCAACCTAACCTAACCTAACCTAACCTAACCTAACCTAACCTAACCTACAACCTAACCTACAACCTAACCTAACCTACAACCTAACCTACAACCTAACCTACAACCTAACCTACAACCTAACCTAGGCGTAGGGCTCGGCTCGGCTCGGCTCGGCTCGGCTCGGCTCGGCTCGGCTCGGCTCGGCTCGGCTCGGCTCGGCTCGGCTCGGCTCGGCTCGGCTCGGCTCGGCTCGGCTCGGCTCGGCTCGGCTCGGCTCGGCTCGGCTCGGCTCGGCTCGGCTCGGCTCGGCTCGGCTCGGCTCGGCTCGGCTCGGCTCGGCTCGGCTCGGCTCGGCTCGGCTCGGCTCGGCTCGGCTCGGCTCGGCTCGGCTCGGCTCGGCTCGGATCGGCTCGGCTCGGCTCGGCTCGGCTCGGCTCGGCTCGGATCGGATCGGCTCGGCTCGGCTCGGCTCGGCTCGGCTCGGCTCGGCTCGGCTCGGCTCGGCACAACCTCGCGAATTTGTTTTAGATGGCTTGTGCCAAATGATGTGTGTAGAGAGGAGTGGAGAAAAGTGTAATTTTCCAAGATCGATCCCAAGATTGCTTCTGTAGGTCTGGTATCCTGCTCCCACTCGTCCCGGGCACGAGTGAGAGTTAACACCACATTCAAGCAGACTTTTTTGGAAGCGCTTAAGATTTAATCGAGGAAAATGACTTATTAAAAAAAAAAAAAAAAAAAAAAAAAAACGCAAAAAACAACAATAATTTCTAATTTAATATGTAGATTCCATTACATAATATTATCATTAAGCCAAAACATTTGGCATTTCATGACCCTAAGCTGTGCTATATAACGCATTGCTATCAATTTTTAATGGAACTATTGATTACAAGATTCAGATGCAAAAAAATATATATATATATGAAGCGCTTTGATCACACGGCATCAAGTAGTTTGCGCGGCCGCTGTCACCAACACAATCGCAACACACCAAGCGTGTGTAATACATAAATGGCACGCTCAAGCAGTTCAATGTGTTGCCTTGTTCGGTTTGTGTAGCTTTTTTTTTTACTGCTTTAATCCCCGTAATAAAGCTTACACTTTGTTATTACAACTCATGGCCGCTCACTATGGAGCAAGGGCCTCCTCTTAGGCTTGACCTCGCGCGTCGCGCTCCCCCGGCGCAGATTGGTGCACCACGTAGGCACTGTCTTGGGCATGATAACTTTCATTTCAATGTTTCCCTTCACCAAAAACCTTTTAGTATCATTTCCCACATTGATGTGTTTTTGGTTTTTTTTTTTTTTTTTTTTTTTCTTACCCAAGGTATTGTTCATCAAGTTCAAGATTATCACATACTGATTTCTTACACGTACTCGTCCCAGGCACGAGAGAGTACATTCAATCACATATTGTATCAATCTCTATGAAGCACTTGGATCATACTCCTGGCACGCAGTCCATTGTCGTTGGCTCATGTTCATGGCATCTTCACCACCACCACCACCATCACCATCGCCAACTCGTTACACTCATGTTTGAAGTGCGTTTTTACGTTTTAGTACACACACAAGTGTACGTTATATAATGACCAAACAAGTTCCCTTTGTTTTCTTCCCTTCAGTTTTCTTTGGTATATTAATTCAATAATTTATTTATAACTTTTTAAACATAATGAGTGCCATCCTGATGTTTTCCTCAATTAAGTCCGAACTTCATTCTGCTGCATTGGTAGTTTGAACTCGCAACGCTCCGCTTGGAAGACAACGATTCCTGGATCAAGATATTAGCACTTATTAAAGATAGTTTAATACATAATGTTACTTATTGTAACATCAGGCACAAATAGGCTCCCCTTGCCTAGTGAGTGCCCGTCGCGGAGAGCGTGGAGACCGCGGATGACGCCTTTAGTAGGTATTCATGAGATCTCTAGTCATCGGCTTGAGGAGCCCCTCTCTTCTCTTCTTCTCTTCTCGCCCAGGCACCAACAATGATTTAGACAATGGTTGTCCTGTATCGCTTGCACATCGACTGGTTGCTTGCACTCTCTCGTCCCGGGTCGAGTGAATACATTCAAACAGAACAATAATTAAGAAGCGCTTAGATAACAGGAAAATATTGGCCTTATCCAGGTTAAAAAAAAAAAAAAAAAAAACGGACCTCACCCAGAGCCAGGTGCATAAAGTGGACTAACACTTTACCCATTGCGGAAGTACATTATATTAGGTATCATAGTTTAAGGAATCTCTTTCATCAATATTTATACATATATTATTATGTTAGGACCACAGAAGATGGCCGTCTCTCGACACGACAGACCAACTTATATATTATCTAGAACGCATAATTACGTTCCATGTTCATAACGTGTTGTTCATTTATGGCTTTTGTTTATCCAGTGTTATCCACCACCAACACTGTTACTACCACCAAGCAACACTTCCATGTTTAACATTTACGTTCAACACATTATTAAGTATACAGACACAAGCGTGTATAGCCAGGCACTCTATAATTTACTTTCCACACAAGTCATCACCACCACCACCACCAAGCAACACTTCTTCAACTTTTAACATGTTCAAAACACTACTAAGTACACCCACGCACAAGTGTATAATATAGTCTATACTTACGAGTATATAAGTATACGTATACTTATATAGGCCAGTAGTTTTTTTTTCTTGTTCGCTATCCCATTGGAGCTTTTAGCGTCAGATCATGCACGCAGCAACAATAATTAATAACTCCAAGATTATGCTTCGGTGCTTGAGCATAGTTTGATTAGACTGGTTGCTTGCATTCGCTCGCAGGTCCCGGGTGCGAGCGAATACAATCAAACAGGTCTTTATGGCTTGGAGAACAGCGCAGAAAAATACAGCCCCCGCAAGAGCTTACCATGACGTCTTATTGCAATTAATTGAGAACCTAAAGAGTATCGTTTGATTTTAAATAATACTAATTACATGGCTTTCAGTATCATTTTGGTACACGTCAATACCTTTAGATTCAAAAGCAACTTAATTTGAGCATCAAGACGTCATGCCACGAATTATTCGTGGCATGACGTCTTAATACTTGTAAGTAGGTATAGGTCCAGGCATAATAACTCTACTTAGTTACTGACTACCGTTGGTAATATTAATACAGTTTCATAAAAATATAATAAATGCCTACTTATAGGAATGTAGACGATGGGTGCCTCTCGCCGCAAGCTACTTATAGCCTCAGGTAATCCAGAGTGAGAATGTAGAGGTGAGATTTTGTAATGATCGGGCATAGTTAATTAGTAGGTCAACAACCTTTTTGTAATTTAAACCACAATCAGTAAATAATTATAGTTATCATATTTCAAGTTTTTAGCCGACTTTGAAAAAAGAAAGGCTTTTTCAAAGTGGTCACATTCTTTGACTTTTATAGTAAGAGCTTTAATATTAGGTATTACCATATTATGCTATCAATGATTTACTTTTGTTTTTGCATAAGTAATGTAAATATATGATTTTGATCAGTGCTCGAAGGGCCAGGCAGGCAGTATTTTTTCTTGTTCAGTGTCTTTTTATCAGTTGTTGCGTCGCTGGCTCCACAATAAAGCTTGTGTTTATAGGATAATAATTATTCAGCCGCCTCTGTAGCGAGTGGCCGCGCGTGCGTGAGTAGGTACTCTCTGCGAGACCCTCCCGAGCAAGCAAGTGTCCATCGTCGAGGCAAGTTCCTTACGGTTGGCGGAGTGCTCCTCTGAACGTCTCTCACGGCTAGTTATCACCAGATTGCTGACCTTTGGATTAATTCTCACCCAGCCCAGGCTCCAACAATAATGAACTTCAATATTATAATATGTACAACAACACCACTGTACATCATTGCTTCCACATGTCCTGGTTGCTTGCACTCGCCCGCCCCGGGTACGAGCGACTACACTCAAACAGAATCATTCTGAAGCGCTTGGATATTAGCTCAGGGTGTTTATAATGATATTGGTCAAAACAACTAGCTCTTAACCGTCCGACGGACCGTTACACTTTAATAGTTTTAAGGTGACCGACGTTTTTCGACACTCGCTTGGACTCGGGACATTGCACACATCATGTCCATTCTGTTATTGAAATGATCACCATCGCCGCATATCATCACCGCCACCAACAACCACAACAACTACAACACTATAATATCGACACGACCACCGAGCATTTTGCAGTTTTACAAATACACAAGTTTGTTTTCTTGTTTGGTGTATTATTATAAATATTACACCCATTATAATGGGTGTAATATTTTTAGTTATTGCTTTACTGTCTCGATAGTAAAAGCTTGTTCAACGGATAATATTATGTCAGAAACCTTTCGCGGTCAAGAGTAAAGGAGTATGTCTACTCACCACACCACAGAGACAAGCCGCCGTCGCGACAGGTGTATTCCTCATGGATATCCGCGCGCTCCTCGGAGCGTTCTCACGGCTAGTTATCAACAGATTGCTGAGCTTCGGGTTTAAGAACAATCTTTGTTTCTTACCCAGGCACCAACAATACCTTACTCCAAGATTGCGCTTAATTGCTTCCGCATAGTCTGATTGCATTCGCCCGTCCCGGGCGCGAGCGAACACATCCAAACACAACGGTATGACGCGCTTGGAACACAGCGCAGGAAAATACTGATCATAACGGCTACAAGAGCTAACATTAACATCCTTGACCATCAGCGTTACATCTTCATAGTTCCAGTAAACTGGCCTATGAACATGTAATGCGTCTCGTTAGAACGCAGCCGACGGTCCCCTCTCGACGCCCGCTAGCCCCGCGCGGCGCGGCCTCGCGTCTCCTCCGCCTGCGTTCTCCACGATACGCGAAGAGTTGGCGACGCTATTCTTATATTATTACGTCTAGGAATGTACTAGCACATAACTAAAGACGTACGTGTCACATTGTACTGCTGAGTGGTGCAATGGTGCGTAAATATCATTTTAAGTAAGTATATCATACTGTTATTATGTATTAGTATAGGTAAGTATGTATTTATAACATTAAAAATGTATTTTTTTTTTAATTTTTACATAAAAATCATTAAAAATTTTACGACGTAGAACGGCTGGACCAACATTGCTATTATTTCTTTATTTGTTGTTTTTAAAAGGTTCTTGAAATGAAAGAAAAAAATAGGGTAAGTACTTACTTACTCGTAGTTACGCCGACCATTAGTTGATTAGAGGAAACTTCACGACTACATTCACTTTTGTACTACCTCCCTAACTTTTTTGACAGGAGTAATGACAATTAGGAACCTACTGGACAATGTCTGTCGGGTCAGCTATAGTTAGTAGGTAGGATTGCATGCGGCATTCTCCTGCGAGCCGCGATACCAGTTTCGGAAACTAACAAGGGTTAGTATTAGCTTGTTTCTTGCAATAGTCTAAGTAGGTAGGTATACTGATACACGACGACCGCCGCCGCGCCGCCGCCGCACCGCCGCCGCACCGCCGCCGCGCCGGCGCCGCACCGCCCGCCGGCTCGTAGTAGTGCCCCGCGCAAGCGCACTGGGCGGACGCAGGACACGGGCTCGTCAATAAAACAAATATACCTTTAGAAAAATAATATACTTATAGGTACTTATTCAAAACCGACTTAAATTAGGTACATTAACGTCCATGTTATAAAATATCAACATCTTATGTAGATACCTAATTACAACAATTATTATAACTACAGTGTGGAAGACTGATTCCAAAGATTATTTATCCCAGCTACAGATTTATATACGAGACTATACTCGTAGTTAGGCACCCACTTGTACTGTTGCTGACAGTTCTGCAAGTGTAGGTAGGTGTAGGTGTGTGTAGGTAGGTGTAGGTAGGTGTAGTTGTGTGTAGGTAAGTGTAGGTGTGTGTAGGTAGGTGTAGGTAGGTGTAGGTAGGTGTAGTTGTGTGTAGGTAAGTGTAGGTGTGTGTAGGTAGGTGTAGGTAGGTGTAGGTAGGTGTAGTTGTGTGTAGGTAAGTGTAGGTGTGTGTAGGTAGGTGTAGGTAGGTGTAGGTAGGTGTACATAATATCACATGACTAGTGCGTTCTTGTGAAACATCCACTGCTCCGGGCAGGGCTCCGGCCTATCGATACTAAAGTGTAACCGACTGATTGGAAACTAAAGCTAATCCGACCGCGTTTGTGATGCAGGTATATAAGTAGTAGGGAGAGAGGTATACTACTGGTACGGTAGGTACAGTCATGTAACGGTTATAGATGCGCATCATAATGTAATGACACGGAATCTAGATGCGATTCACTAAAGGTAGATACATAGTCATTTATTATACGATTACTCCAATAATAATTAAGTACTTACTGTAAAGAATACGATAATGGCTCATTTGAGATTCTCAGCTTTGAGAGAGAGAACATAATATTTTATTATAATCTAAGGTTAAAATATAACAATTTACGGAACACAACGTGCTACCTATACGTATAGTACAAGACGACACAATAGCTGCTACAACAGTTAAATGTATACATTCACCGCTACATGGCGTTGTTATCAAATATGATCCTCGCGTACTTATTCTGATGTCAGTGGAACATTAATAGATTCGATTTCGATTACAGATAGTTCTAATAATAACATAGTGATACTATTGTGATGATACAAGACAATCAAATATAACAGCCATCGTATGGGGGCCGCAGCTGCCGAAAAGTTCTGCCGACGCAAATAGCAACCGATCGCAGCACCGACCGACGCGCCAGCTCACGCGTCGTCCTTGATGTACCCCGCGTTGATGAGCTTCCCCTGGTCGTCGATGATGACGTTCAGCCCCTCCCCCTTCCACAGGTCGACGGCCTCCCCCCCGGCCTTCTCCTCGGCCTTCTCCGCGGCCTCCTCCGCGGCCTTCCCGCACCCGTACTCGTACAGGTCCCGCTTGGGCAGGGCGTAGAGCAGCTTGCCCCAGCACATGCGCTCCCCGTACCGCACCAGCGTCGCCAGCCCCAGCAGCTCCGCCGTCTCCGCGTCCAGCTCCTTGGCGGAGAGGTCCAGCAGCAGCGCCACGGCGCGGCGCCGCTTGTCCCGCGCCGCCTGCGCGTGCGCCGCGCGCAGCAGCTCCCCGCCCCACGCCGAGCGCACGAACCCGCGCGACACCACCAGCAGCGTGCGCCGCGCGCCCGACACCGAGCGGTGGATCTGCGCCGGGATGGACGCGCCCGCCTCCCAGTCGCGGTCCTGCACCAGCAGCGCGAGGCGCCCCTCCAGCCGCGGCAGCAGCTCCGCGCACACGAACCGCTCGTCCGCCGGCGCGAACGCCACGAACACGTCGCACCGCTTGTCCGCGTCCGCGTCCGCGTCCTCCCGCGGCAGCCAGCGCAGGCACCGGCCGCGCTCGTACAGCAGCACCTGCGCCTCCAGCCGGTAGCGGTACAGCAGCGCCGCCGCCGCCGCCAGGAGCGCGCCGCACGCCGCGCACAGCGCGCCCGCCAGCGACGCCGCCACCACGCCGCACAGCGCCGGCGCGTCCACGCGGGCGACGCGCCGCCCCCCGCCCCCCCCCCCCCCCCCCCCCCCCCCCCCGCCGCACGTCACGTTCGCGTAGTCCTCGACCCGCGGCGCGTGCCGCTGCAGGCGCGCCACCGCCTCCGCCGCGCCGCACTCGCACGCGAGCGGGTTGCGCGCGAGCCGCAGCCGCAGGCGCCCGTCGAGGAGCTCCGGAGGCACCGTCTCGATGTCGTTCCGCGTCAGGTCCAGCGCGAGCACGGACTTCGGTATCCTCGGCACCTTCCGCAGACCGAGGCCGGAGAGGTCGAGCGCGCGCACGAAGTCGGGCAGCGCGAGGTCGGGCGGCGCGCTGCGCAGCCGCAGCGACATGTCTCGCAGGCCGACGTCCCTCGGGTCCGGCAGCGCGGCGAGGCGCTCGCAGTCGCACTCGGTGCGCTGCGCCGCGGGGCGCGCGAGGCAGGCGCAGGCCGCGGCGGCCTCCACGGGGCAGGTGACGGCCTCCGGCGGCAGCGTCAGCAGCTCGCGGCCCGCCAGCGCCGGGGGGCGCGCGCACGCGGCGGCGGCGGACACCGCGTACCGCCCCCCGCCGCCCCCGCCGCCCCCGCGCCGCACCTCCTGCAGGAAGTCGTAGAGGCCGCAGCCGCAGTCGAAGGGGTTGTCGTCGAGCAGCAGGCGCAGGTTGGGCGGCGGCGCCGTGTACAGGCCGCGCGGCTCCACGGAGCGGATCGCGTTGTGACGGAAGTCCACCTCGGTGGTGACGCTCTGGTCCTGGCACCCGAGGAACTGCACGTCCGCCAGCTGGAACGAGGACACGTCGCGTCGTCACATGGGATGCCGACTGTGTGTGAGGGTGCGTGTGTGTGTGTGTGTACTCACGGAGAGGTACTGGAAGGCGTTGTGCGAGAGGTCGAGGCGCGCGAGCCGGCGCAGCACGAACCGCCAGTCCACGAACACGGCGCTGATGTTGTTGTAGGACAGGTCCAGCGTCTGCGGGACAGAGAGCGAGCGTGGAGCGGGGAGCGGGGAGCGGGGAGCACCGCCTCCTGGCGCAGGATGCGGCTCCGCGAGTGTACCTGCAGCTCCGCGAGCGCCACCATGGGGGAGTTGGCGTCCGCGTCCGCGTCCGCCCAGGCGAGGCGGTTCCGCGCCAGCAGCAGCGTGCGCAGCGCGGGCGCGCCCAGCAGCGCGCCGCCCGACACCCGCGCCAGCCCGTTGCCGCTCAGCGACAGCCACCGCAGCCGCGTCAGCCCCGCGAACGGCCGGCTGCAGACCACCGAATTGCATACTTATTGCACAAAATATTATGATCTATGTAGAATATGTTCTTGCAAAGGTTCTTGCACTGACTCTTGGAGCGCGTGGATGCGGTTGCCGTCCAGGTTGAGATGCTGGAGCGCCCGCAGGCCGGCGAGCGCGCGCGGCGGCAGCGCCTGCAGCCGGTTGCCGCTCAGGTCCAGCCGCTGCAGCGCGCTCAGCGCGGAGAACACTTCCTCCGGGAGCACGCTGATCCTGGTCAGTGCAAGCACGTCGGGATCACAATATTGTCCAACTTCCCGCGGTAATATAGTTTTCGAGCACGAGCAACAGTTACAAACCTAAAACCGACTCGTTTTCCCTGAGTCCAGAATTCTCAGGAGGCTACAGAAGTATCCAACGCTTTACTAAATCGTGAATGGGCTGGAGTGTTGGCTCACTTGGGCCCGCTATTTAACTATATTATTAACTACTTACTACTCTACCTACTCTCTATTTTCCTTACTCTACTTTAAAAAGTATATTATTTTTTATCTGACTTTTTTTTATTTTTAACTTTTTTTATTATATTTGCCTTTTTGTGTTTTGTGCATTTTATAAGAAAAAAAACACTGTATATTGGTAGGTATTTAATCATATTATTATGTAAGTAAAAGCGGGCCCCGGGGCCGGCCCGCCTTGGGTAGGTAGGTAGGTACCTGTTGTCGCTAAGGGTGAGATTGACGAGCGCGGCGGAGCCTCGGAACAGGTCGGGCGGCAGCGCGGGCACCTGCGAGGCGCGCAGCCGCAGCGCCCGCAGCGCCGGCAGCAGCGACAGCGCGCGCGCCCGCAGCGACAGCGGCGCGTCGCTCTGCAGCTGGATCTGTGCGCGCGACCGGCGACAATCATTCACCCATAGCCTACCGTAAACTGAACTCTGTCCCTTTCTGTTGCTCAGAGACGGCATCAATCTGGACCGAGAAACATCGGCGGTACCTACATAATATTGTTCTGTACAAGCGTTGTCTTAACGCCTGCGTTTTTCTGAGAGCAATATCGTGTCTAACACTTTACCTAATAATTTTCATCAACAGCCACAACTTCTTCATTGACGTTCTGGCTGGATGCGTTATAATTGGTAAAGTAGCGAGCTTGCGTCCTCACCTCCTCCAGCGCGGGGTGTCCCGACACCGCCCCCTCGGCGAGCTCCGGCAGGTCGTTCCGCTCGAGGCAGAGGCGGCGCAGGCGCGGGGCGGCGCGCAGCGCCCCCGCCGGCAGCGCCCGCAGCGGGTTCGAGTTCAGCCGCAGCTCCTCCAGCGACTCCAGCCCTGCCGCAGAGGAACGCGCCGGCTAGAGTAGTGTACCGCCGCGAGGAGGTCTCCGGTCTCCCGTCCTCGACTCGAGGGCTCACCTCGGAACGCGTCCGCGGATATGTTCTCTATCCGGTTCCCCCACAGGCTGAGCACGGTGAGGTTCCCGAGGCCCGCGAAGGCGTCCCCGGGGATCTCCCGGATGCCGCTCATGGACAGCTCGAGGAAGACGAGCGCGGGCGCCGGCGCGAACATGCGCGGGCGCAGCGCCAGCTCCGTGCCCGACAGCAGCCACACCTTGCGCAGGCGCGGCAGCGCCCCCAGCGCCTCCACCGGCACCGCAGTCAGCGCACCTACAACGGAACAAAACAGCTGGTACATCGCTCAACCAAAATGACGGTATTATAATATTATGTGCCTTTAGCGTCCGGCAATCTGCCAGTGACTCACCCGGAGCGAACCGCATGAAGAGCGAGTCGAGCGCCTCCAGCCCCCTGACGTTGTCCGCGCTCAGGCCGCTGGCCGCCTGCTGCAGCTGCAGCTGGCGCGCGTCGGCGGCGCCGCAGCGGCGGAGCGCGCACGCGAGCGGCGCGGCGCGGGGCAGCGCGCACTGCGTCACCTCCAGCCGCTGCAGCGTCGCGTGCCGCCCGGCCGGCAGCCGCGGCAGCGCCGAGCAGTTCAGCTCCGTGCCCTGCGAGCGACGCCTGCGAGTTACAGCGGACGGTCCCCCCCGAGCGCGGCACTCGGCGGCACTCGGCGGCACTCACCCGACACGCGATCTCCAGGTAGCCGTCGTCGCGCGCCTTCACGTCGAGCGCGCCGCACGTCATGCGCACCAGGTCGTCGGTGGCGCACATGCAGCCGGCGGGGCACCGCGCCTCCACCGCCGCCACCGCCGCCGCCACCGCCAGCCACGCGCACGCCACCGCCGCCGCCACCGCGACCACCCGTCCATCACTGCAACCGCGCGTTCGAGACATTACTATCTACAGAAACATACATACTGTGTCCGTAGGTAGTAAGTACTATAAACCAGGAACTGGTGAGTAAAGGCACATCTGCGCATGTCGCGCCGCGCCGCCCCCGCGCGGCTGCTATCGCTCTACAACGTTATCTGCCGCCAGACGCGGTGTCCGCTCTAGGGCGAAGGGCGCGCTCCTCGTGCGAGCTCGCACGCCTCCATACAATAACATTACAGTTTCTGATCTAAGTACGATACCTACGCTAGCCGAATATTATTTGTAACAGGTGTGCTTATTACCGAAGCATAATGTTTTGATACGTATGCGAATGTTGGATGTCTGTCCATGCATTCGCACACGGACATGCGCAATACCATACACACACCTACTGACGTCAGTCATAATGTAAATTAATGTGAGATTTGTAAAATGTAAAACCATTATTGGCTATAAGTTAGAATGATAAGTTATGCTCATTGTTAATTAAGAGCTGTGGTTTTTGTTTTGAATAAATAAATAAATAAATAAATTGTTATAGTTAGGTAGGTACCTATACCTAACTTCAAAAAAACATTGTACCAGATCTCAAAACATGATATTATGTACCTATTCGTAAGTTAATGCGTATATTACGTATGTACATAGATAGGACAGCCCGATAAATCCTCCATTATTGTTCCGTGTGTCCGGGATCACGTGGTGGATCATACGGGCTAATGCTCCTCTCGGGAGCGAGGCGAGCACTCCCAGCAGTGGTGCCCAGCAGTGGGCGGATATAGTGGGTATATTGAGCAAGTCATTGCGGATACAACAAGGAGGTGTACTTATGTACCGCGCACAGTTCTGAAGCAATGCGACAAAAACTAGAAAGTCCAAACAGAATCCCTGAGGTCGAGTGGAGCAACGAGCAACGAGCAGCCCGACTGCCGAAACAATGTTGTTGCTTTGTAACATCAACAGTGAATAGGCAAACAGCTCCTTTTGTAGATGTGAAGAGGCGCGGCGAGGTTCCTTTCCGTGAACACAGTGTGTGAAACAGCTTTACTGAATGACGGTAAAAACCCACAAATTAATATTTAAATCGATTCCGTAACCGCGGGGTTTTATCGATACCTATCTACTCGTAGCGTATCTATATAATTATGAACACTAAATGTCGCCGGAATCTTTTTCTTATTATATGTTAAATTAAAGGTTTTACTTGTATACATTTCAATTTGTGAACAAATAAAATGTTGTTGATCGAAAACCGCTGGACCGACTAGACTTATCAATTTGTTGACTAAATTAAAACGTTAAAAGTTGACCGGTAAATTAGCAAACTGCGAAATAACCGAAATCTTCTTTTTTTATGAGATTTGAAACCCTTGCGAGTCCAGCCAGTATTGGTGTGCAATAGTTGCATACGTGTCGAGTGACATCCGCGCAGGCGAGGCCGCGCGGCGCGGCTAGTTCACCTCCATCCTCCATTACTAATATGGAATCAATGAATAGGTAGATGGGTACTATGTACTAATGTGTTGTCCATCTGTAGAGGCTGTGAGGTGTCGTATTGGTTTTCCCGGCGGCGGCCGCGGCCCGGGTGGCACCGCGCGGTTACCGTGGGAAACACACTCACCTACCTACTTCTAAACATTACATTAATTTCATCATTATTCGGACGTAATATACAAGTTGTTCCACAGCCGCTAGCGGTGCGCTGTGTATTGCGTCGGCATCTGGTAACTATAATGCTTATTTAGTTATTGTGAGTCAGCGCACAGAACGCATCGGTGTAAGTAGGTAGCTGACGACTCCGCCCCGCCCGTGGGATCCAGCACATCCACACGGAGCACAGCACAGACAGTCAACAGTATGGCTAGAATGTAGGTAAGTACATTATTTTACCCGACTGTGCATATTATGCCAAGCCAACACTATTTTTGTTAGTTTATGTTATAGGTTCTAAATTCGTTGTGACGGAGGCTGTTCTAACACAACCGCGGAGAGCGTACCTATCATTAGTCGTCGCGTACCACGCCTCGCTACACACCTACCGCTCGTAATGATAGTTTGCGTCCAAGGTCCGTGGAAGCCGCGACTTGTTATTCAACAACACTATAGGTAATATTGTATCCATTGAGTTCAGGTAGAGTGGTTTCCGAGAAGCCGCGCCGGGGGGTCATTCCCAGTTGTCACCCGCCTCCATGTCCCCAGTGGTGACAACTGGGCATGATTTTTAAAATGTGTCCCTATTGTCACTACTGGTGACGTCCCACTGCTGACAAATGGGAATTGTTTTAAAGTGCGTGCCATTTGTCACCACTGGTGACAAATGGCACTTGTTTCTAAAGCGGGTCCCATATGTCACCCTACAATTTAATACTCTATCTACCTACTTAAAATGTTTCAATATTGTTTTCTAAATGTTCAATCATACCATTTTATACAATAACAAGCTGGCCCGGTAGACGTTATCCTATCAACTTCAAGCCATTTCCAAAATGTACGAGAAAATTTATGATCCATATTTATCTCTTTTCCGTAATTTTCTCTCATGTTTTAATAGTTATCTGTTATTCGGAACACAGACAAATCCAATTAAAGCAAGTCATGAAAATCGGTCCAGCCGGTCATGAGTTATAAATGGGTGTACCTACATATAACTAATACGATTTTGTTTTGTACCTAAATATGAATAAACATAATAATTGACTTTATAAAATTAAATCTAATGCGTTCATGCTCCCTAATTTCTAATATTAATTTCACAGTTTAATCGGTATATTACTCTCAATAATAAAATAGACTTGAAATAAATGTAAATGTTCTTATCATATTATTATCAACGTTTCATCACAACGTTAATCAAAATTCCTAGAAAGTAGTTGTGCAGGGGAGAGAGAGAGTTGCGCCAAAATCTACCTGTCCTTTACATAAACCGGTTTCGTCTAGTGAAAAAATAATAGGAATTGCCCTTTGTGACAAGCTCAATAATAAAAGAAGTGACATGTAAAAATAAACCATATCACAATAATTAAAAGCTGTTTTAAACGTGACTAAAATATTATGCCTTCCTCCGAGCCGGTCTGAGTGAACGGACCCTAAGCGGTCGTCACAAAGGGCAATTCCTATTATTTTCGCACTAGACGAAACCGGTTTATGTAAAGGACAGGTAGATTTTGGCGCAACTCTCTCTCTCCCCTGCACAACTACTTTCTAGGAATTTTGATTAACGTTGTGATGAAACGTTGATAATAATAATATGATAAGAACATTTACATTTATTTCAAGTCTATTTTATTATTGAGAGTAATATACCGATTAAACTGTGAAATTAATATTAGAAATTAGGGAGCATGAACGCATTAGATTAAATTTTATAAAGTCAATTATTATGTTTATTCATATTTAGGTACAAAACAAAATCGTATTAGTTATATGTAGGTACACCATTTATAACTCATGACCGGCTGGACCGATTTTCATGACTTGCTTTAATTGGATTTGTCTGTGTTCCGAATAACAGATAACTATTAAAACATGAGAGAAAATTACGGAAAAGAGATAAATATGGATCATAAATTTTCTCGTACATTTTGGAAATGGCTTGAAGTTGATAGGATAACGTCTACCGGGCCAGCTTGTTATTGTATAAAATGGTATGATTGAACATTTAGAAAACAATATTGAAACATTTTAAGTAGGTAGATAGAGTATTAAATTGTAGGGTGACATATGGGACCCGCTTTAGAAACAAGTGCCATTTGTCACCAGTGGTGACAAATGGCACGCACTTTAAAACAATTCCCATTTGTCAGCAGTGGGACGTCACCAGTGGTGACAATAGGGACACATTTTAAAAATCATGCCCAGTTGTCACCACTGGGGACATGGAGGCGGGTGACAACTGGGAATGACCCGCGCCGGGGGGGTACCACCGCCTCGCCGCCGCTCCGGCGAGCGAGGTTCACGCGGCACAGTGTCGAGCGACTAGCTTCCGCCCGCGGCTTGCTACGCGCTCCCTGCAGTTTAGCGATAGAGAGTAAGTACCTCCACGTCCTAATCCAAGGTTCTAACTGTCTCCACACCAAATATCATCGAGACCGGTTTAGCGGTTTAGGTTTAGCCGAATCAAACACCTATATCCGATGCCATAGAATACAGAAACGGTGGTGCCTTTTCTCGATATACTTACCTACTTGTTTACTAGCACGTAACAGCTCTGCGGTTGGTGTATTTCCAGATGTTAGGTGCAGTTTTCGCAAAGCATTTAATTTGGAATGGAAGGTTATCGATACGTTAAGCCTCCGTCCGGGTCGCGCGTACACTCGACCTCAGAATAATTTCCAATTCAATTTTACACCATGGACATTTTTTTTTTATCTTAGTATAGATTTCTAACATGCACACGAAAGTTTACGTCGTGTGATAACTGCTGAATCACGCCAAAACAGATTTTGATGAAATTCTAAGCTATACCGGAAATGCGGATGAAACTGCGGGGCACGGCTAGGTGTAAACTATAGAAAAGGATAATGTTCAACGAATTTTGAGGCTGACAGTACCTAGCTACAGCCCTCTAGACAAGCAGCACTCGCTCACGTCAGCCGAGAGGTGACGCTGCAGAGCTGTAGGTGACCTAAGCTTGCAGACACACGCTTTCTAAAGAGGTGCGTTAGTCCGTCAGTATTTTTGTGGGTGGGTCTAGTCGGTTATCTAAAAGATCGATAAATGAACCTAATAATTGACGTATACATAGTCGATATTTGAAGTGATTCCGATCGGCAGCCTCCGAGCCAGGCTAGCGATACTAAAACTGATTCTCCGACATTCCACTGCAAGTGACGGCTGAGGTAGCTCTCGTTCACATTCTTCAACTTATCTACTGGATCTCATTCAACCGGAACAATGGAGACCTCTCAGCGGCGTGACTCGAATAGTGATGTACCTACTACAAACCACGGCCGACCGCGAGGTACCGTACGGATAGCATTGTGCAGCACGATCAAATGTCACCTGTATGTACCTATACACATGCACGTGGCTCGTCCCTACAACCACAGGATAACAACAACACTATGCTGTATGTCCAGTTTCTGAACCACTAACCGATAAGTCTCTGTCTGACACTAAACAAATGATAAGGACGGCAATATGCTTATGGTGCGTTTTTTTATGTTGCTCAAGAAATTTGGCATAAGGCGGCCTCCTTGGCATAGTAGGTATATAGTATAATATACGACCTATGTTCGATTCCTGCACAGACTAAAGGCGTGTGAGTATACACCACACGTGTTTTCTCAGCTGCGTAGCTGGACACGGAACCCTAGTGGCCGTGCGTGACGTGCTATTACTTACATAATAATTACTTATGTACAAATGAAACTACGTGTCAGGTTATTAATGATACCGTTTAAGTAATTAAACAATCAACGGCACAAATCTCCGGCAGTAAAATGAGCCAAACCCGGAATTGGCGATCCGGTACCGGTCGCGCGCGACGTCACACAACGAGTAGGTACCAGGTATAGTGCTGCGCCGCGGACGGAGCGTGACCGATACCGGACGATACCAGCAGTAGGTACCTCCCAGGTACCTATAGTGCTGCGCCGCGGACGGAGCGTGACCGATACCGGACGATACCAGCAGTACCTAGGTACAGAACAGCATTTATTTGACACACAAAATACCACAGAATGCCAAATATTAAAATATAAGGCTACTCCACACTGGCGCGTTATTTGTGATCGCTAAGAAGCGCCTCGCGGTTTCACCCGCGTTAACTATACTACCCCGTGGGAACCGTTAATGTTTACGGGATAAAGTGTAAAGCCTATGTCACCCGGGGATAGTGTAGCTTCCCAACAGTGAAAGAATTTTTCAAATCGGATTCTGCAGTTTCGGAGGCTATTCAATGCAAACAAACAATGAAATCTTTCCTGTTTATAATAAGTATTAGTCTAGATAAATATAGATTATTAGGACGCTACCATAGCATCGACCGGTAATGTAGCGCCCGTGTGGTACCGGCTTTACTAAAGCTGGAGAGATAACGCGCACACTCGCGACATATTAATTAATAGGTTGCATCAACTAATCGGTAATATCCGGCCGCGCCAGCACAATGAGCTAAATGATAACCTTGTAACTAAATGACAAGTTTGCTGCTACGCAATCTACGCATCCATCAAACCACACTTAGTTTATCTTTATCTGACTATCGCAATGACTATTATTATCATCTTCCATAGGTAATGAATGAACGACAGATCACACAGGCATTCCGCTAAACACCTAAACAGTAACGATGCGTGCGAGGGATGATAATAATTCCATACCGTACGTAGTCTCACTCAAAAGCGAAGCCACTTTTCTATGAATGTGTGCGTGAGTGCCGTGTAATCATCTTCTCCAACACGCACACAAGCGCAATCATTTATAATGCCGCAGTCTAGTCGCAGTCGAGTCGGTATTTCGTCCAAAAGTTTGATTTCTAGCAATGGCGAGTGGGAGGGCCCAACTAGGCCCAAAAAGTCGCAGTCTAAACGGTTACACGGCGCCGCCGACCAGTATTTTATTTATAGTCGTACATAATAATTATATTAGGTTTCTGGATAAGTACAAATATTTTTCTACTACACACTACGAGTATACTCATTCTGATTGTACTTTGGCATTTATAGCTAGGCTCTGTAGCGAGTGGCGGATGGGCGGTCGCGTCGCCACCGCGGCCGCGCCGGTCGGAACGTACCCTACGGACGCATCACTCGTCAACATCGTAATTATCATGACAATGGATCTGTTTGTGCCAGCTGTAGCCGCATGCCGTCAGCGGCCAGCGACTACGTGGAAATGTTTCAAATTAGATATGCACTGAGAGTTACATCAAAATTGGTCAAGCCGTTCTCTGATTCGCAGCGAGCGGGCCATCGGTAGCGGGGCGTTATTAGAAAGATGGCTACATTTTAGTCTGGGAGCTGCTGAAATATTTGGTTACTATCGCTTGTCGAACGTTTATCTAGCTAGGTCAAAAGATAGATTCGATTATATTATTAGGGGTTTCATGTAAATGTGTAGAAACTTAGTTGAAATGTGTTTGCATAGGTAATTGTTTTGTTTAATATACTTACCTAGTAATGTTTTTAATGATTTTCCTAAAATAAACCATGCTTACAATTATTTATTGCTTATTGGTAATGAACAGAAAACTCGTCAATTTGATTCAATAACAAAATCCAGATAATAAATAAAGTCAAGAACCTCCGCCCACTGCGCACTGCGCAGCTGCAGTGATAAATATATACAACAAATATGACAGAACTCGTTTACCGACCTTCTGTGTGCTTTATTTACTTATTGTTCGCCGAGTGTAGCGTACAGTTGCTTGCTTACCTACACAGCTAGCCAGCACAGCCTTCAGTAGGTGGATACTACCTTCATGCCGCGCTGCTACACGCACGGGGAGGGCGCGAGTGGGGTTTCCCCACTAGGGTTCCCCACCGGTGGGTAGAAAGGGAAAGTGTTCGTACAAGTAGGTATTTATTTGTTTGTTACAGTCACGCGTAAATGGCTTAATAACTGATTTAATTGATATTTGATCCACAAATAGATTGCATTTGGGGTTACGAGTTACGACTTGTGAGGGATTTTATTACAAAACTATTCCTGTAAATGGGGTGAATAGACGTATTGTGGCCGTTGTATAGTAAATCAAAATAATTATATTATATGATGCGAGCGGATGTTACATTTCTTGGTTTTACTTTGACCGCCATCTCTCGAGTCTAGCGATGATGCAGTAACGACGCACGCTGCCGATGATACGAGTAATAATATAACAGAATAAAAATATTATCATCATTCTCTATTATTATCATACCAAAAATACAATCAAGTATTAAGTATATTAAGTACCTACGTACTTTCTTTAAAATGTAAAGCTGTCACTTGACTTGGTCCTTGTATTACAAAAATTATGTTTTCCAATAGATTAAAGTTTAGGACTGAAAAGGTAACTTTCATGAACAATCACAAATCGAATCACATTAGTTTACTTTGTAGAGTTGGCCGCGGGTTCGAGTCCGTCCGTACGCGAAATTTGTGTATTTTGAATCATGATTCACACGTATACCTAATTCAATGTATACCTAGCTATGATCAGCCCGAAACAGCTGTCAATAGTGATAGTCTTACCTCATCGGAGGACCGTCCGCTCAGGGCATGCTATCCGTAACAATCCGCACACTTGCAAGATTCTTACAAGATTACAACACTGGTGGCCTCAAAGTACACTGTTACGTTCACTTTGCACTCTAAACAACAAACATTCACTCAACACTGTCTCAGGTACACGCATCAAGTCACTTTTCGGTAGTACATGTTGGAAATAAATAGATCGTGATGTTTTTCGTAATAAATTGCGTTGTTTGATTGTTTATTTAGAAGCGCGCTCGACACGGCGCATGCGCGCACAGACTGCTCGAGTCGGTCGGCTGGTTAGCTTAGTGTTGCCAGCGCATGAAGTAACACTTCGCGAGGTTTTGAGGGCAACTTTTCACTAATATTCTCATAAGTTACCCGTATCAAATATTTAGGTATTAATTAGTATTATTACGTACCTACCCTGCTTAAATTATTATATGCCATATTTGGAGCTGTCTAGATAGGTACTTCAACATAATAATATAGAAAAAAATATCTAAATTTACAATCAAAATTTTCTCATTATTTTACTTTAATGACCAGTTGAGGAGACAAGGATTATAAAGTATTACTAAACAAACTTTTAGCAAAATATTCAAGCCCCTTACTCTTTAAAAAGTCCTGAACTGCGGCAAAACGCGTAAACTGTACAACCCAGTAGCTACTTGCTAACACGGATGTCCTACACCAAGTAAACACGTAAAGCTCGCGTAACCTCTATCGCGTCGTTAATAAAGTTTAATTTAGTTTGGACTATGAAATCTTTGCCAAAAGCAGTAACGCTACGCGTCTCTGTCCCTTCCCTGGTGCTCCGTATACGTCTGTCTCGCTCCGGTGAGAATTAAAAGATGTCTCACGTAAACGCTTATGTATTTAATTCATTCTCGGAATGCCTTTAGTAGTACGCGAAATCGGCGTCATCATCCTTAGGCTTCACTTAGCGCAGACATTACTATCAGTTACGGATGACATTCGTTCATTATCATTCGGGCTTCAATACTTAGTACAGGATCACAGATACTAAGTACTATTCATTACAGCATTATACTAACTTTTACTCGCGACTTCGTCCACGCGGACTACAGTAAGTAATTATTGTTCTAAAAGTATACACCATGCGCTTCTCAAAAATATCATCTAACAAAATTGGTTTAGACGTGGAAGACGAATGTAACAAACAATCAAACAAACAAACAAACCAAGACAACATTGTAGCTCTATAACTATAACATAGAGACAGTAAGTTTTAGTTTTGCTTTTGGGCTAGCATTCCAAACAAGCCAAGCCTTGTTTAACCAACAATAGAAACCGGTTACATTCTATCACAGGCACAGCACTAGTCAATCGAAAATACATTAGTTGCAAATACATTTGTAGGAAGATTATTCATTTACAACTAAACACAAACAAACAAACAAAAATGCCATTTAAGAATGTATAATTTTAAAGCTAAACTAAAGTTTAGAGAAAAACATGTAGGTGTAAGTAGCACGTTACGTAAAAGGAACATTGAAATCTTATTATAACAATTCGATTGCAGAATCCACAGGAAGCGAGTTTCCTGGTATTTTTGTCAGAATCGTAAAACCCGCGATGTTGATTTTATAGAGTAGGTATAATACCTAGGTAACTATTACTATGTTCTTGGCTCAATGACAAATCGCGATAATATGCTTCAGCTCGCCGAAATAATATTATTATAGTAAGGAATCCCAAACTACATCTAGTTACGAATGAAACGAATGAAAAATGTTTGCTAATAAAAACTCGTAAGGAGTTAAATCAGGCTGTAAGAGCGGGTAATCATTTTTTTAAGAAGAAGCAACAATAAAATAGACTTATTATAATTTATGTATGAAAAAAATAGAGGTATCCTAAAAATAACTTCAATTTACTTTTTTAATCTATCCGAATCATCCAGTATCTTAATATTATGATACCGTTAAAAATACAGTTAAGCATTCAATCATTTATTTATCGTGCTAATTGGATAGCTAACTGAATATGATTTCTTGAATTAATTATCTTTTTAGACATATTTACGTAGTTTTCATGTCAAAATCATACACAACAATCGCCAGGTAAGAAGCACATGAAAGAAAAAGTCCAACCCCACTAGTAATAAACCACAGCACGGGGTGCTATACTAACTGTAAACACATGGCATGATGTGGCTCAGAGTAAACACTCGGGCGGTTCTGGGAACATGTTCATCGTTCAGTGACTACTTACACTGAAACGACGCAGTTACGACTACTAAACAGCTTTTTATTAGGTACCTACATACAAATTACTCGTGTTTTCTAGATATTTAGATATAGATAGATAGAGGGATCACTCTCAACGTGTAATTGAATGTGTGAATCTTAAGTTGGACAAACAAATAATACATATTCTAACCCAATCTAATTCATTGTATGGTCGATTTTAAGATACAAAATGTTTCCACACATCATTTCACATTTTCATTGGCAGCTGAACTTAACATCAAAATTGAGTAAAACCTCGCCGGAAGCTTTATCGAATGTAGAAGTCTCGGAACGCTCAATATCGCGATGGACATTATAAAGGGGAAGTATCTTTTTTAGGGTCCCGTGCCCAAAGGGTAAAACGGGACCCTATTACTAAGGTTCCGCTGCCCGTCTGTCACCAGGCTGTATCTCATGAACCGTGATAGTTAGACAGTTGAAATTTTCACAGATGATATTGTATTTCTGTTGCCGCTATAACAACAAATACTTAAAGACAGAATAAAATAAATATTTAAGGTGGCTCCCATACAACAAACGTGATTTATTTGGTGTTTTTATAGATAATGGCACGGATCCCTGCGTGCGCGAGTCCGACTCGCACTTGGCCGGTTTTTTACCTTAAATGTTGTCCCACCGCCCCCGGTCAGTAATGTACAAGAGTAATGGTAATGAGGGCCTTCACGTCGCCCACTCAAATAACAGCACAGATAAAAGGTGTGGTCTTATTTGAGTTTAGTTCTGAGCTCCTGTGCCAATTACGCATTAGTCGAAACCACCGCACTGCGGGGCAAAGGTATTATAATGCATGTATTGTTATAATTAAGATTCACGTCTTTTATTAACAGCTGATGGCCTCTGCTGCGTAAATTGGCAAAGCGTGAGGTCGTGGGTTCAATTCCCGCGGATGGCATATATTTTTTTGAATGGCACGTACTGTTAGAGGTCGGGGTCTGCGTATGTGATCGGAGCACTATACATTATAATGTAAATAAAAAAGTGTGTGCGTGTAACTTTTACGCGCGATTGAAGTAAAACTTCTTTTCCGCTATTTTGTTCCGCTAACAGCGGAAGTCAATGTAACTTTTTTTAAACAGCGGAAATTACACAGTAAGCGTTACTTCCGTCAGTAAAAATACTGAGTTACTCCCTAGTCGCGCCTAAAGAAGTTTTACTTCAAAAAAAGCATTATTATAATTTTATCACTTACCCAAAATGTAACCGCATCGCAAAATTAACTTGTAAGTATATTTGCTTCGAATAATTATATTATTCACAGATCGCAGAACACACGTCGCCCATAATTTACAAATGTGTTTAATTAAGTAACTACGAGTATATAGGTGTAAATAACCATCTGTAATTTCATGAAGTTGCTACAACAGTAGCTGGCTAATCGCTCGCGGCACAGAGCACGAAGCACGAACGCTTTGCAGAGCGCAATCAAGATCAGAAGTGCTCGATCTATGCTCTTATAGCTGTGATGTACCTATACATGCTTACATACATATACATATATACATAGGTACTTAGGTTGAGAATATAATAACAAGCTGTCATAAAGCTGCTAAGGGTGCGTGCACACTGGGAACGATTAGTTATACCTTGCCCAGTGATTCCACTTAAACTGGAGCGCACCTCGGCTCGGAAGAGCTCTGCCGATGCTTGTCTGGTTGTTTCTCATATACGGTAGTACTGACCTTTAGCGGCAGAGTGTGTCGGGCCGCTCGAGGGTGTCTGAACACAGACTACGGTTAAGCACGCAGCGACGGGAAGCCGCTCATAGCTTGCGAAAAGTCATCGGTGCGGCACCGAGGGTCGAGCCCGGCGTCGCTGCGTCGTAAAGCGCAGAAGTGACTCGGCCACCATCTCCCGTGACACAGAACTGCATCTCTACTGTGAGTAGATGGCAGTGGCAGGCGCGGGGCGGCGGTGTGCGCTCCTCCTAAGGCGACACATGGTGTTGTTGTGGCGGGATCCCCGGCGGGTCGCGCGGGAGCGCTGCACTCTTGGATCACGACTCCGGCCGCCGTGCAGTGCTGTCGAGTTGAGCGTAGAGTCACAACAACAACATTTTCAATTGAGACCAAATTAATAACGTTCTACGGCACATTAAAACAATAAGGTAGAGCTCCACGATCGGCGATTATCGGATGAAAACTAAAAAATGGACGACCAATTACGAAAAAATCAAGAAAATCTAAAAAAAAAATGAGTCGAGTAATCAAACCGAGCAGCCGCTCCTCGACTATAAAAACCCAATTTAATAAGCAAGTACCCTATTATTTTGTCATGAACACGCGGCTGTGGGACCGACGCACGCTGGTGTCGACGCCGGGGTTCTCCTATCTTGTATGGGAGCCAACCCACTAACGCGTATAACCGATAACAATCGCAGGCGCTATTGCGATATTTTAGTACTTTACTAGCAGCCACGGCCACGCGTAGCTGTGGCTAAGGTTTTTGTTATTGCGACTATAAATTGAGACGTAAGTTATCCTATCTTTTAAGTTAGATCAGACTGCACACCGTGTGCAAATTTGAATATGATCGGTTAAGTAGTTTAGGAGTCCATCGCGGACAAACAACGTGACGCGTAATTAATATATTATTAGAAGATAGGCTAGCATAAGACCACGTGGTGCTAAACGACGATGACGGGGTCGAAGGTAGCCAACGTGCTCAGTGCAGAATGCGAGTAACTCTAGAACTGCCAGCATACCCCGATAGAACTCGATGGTGGTAGCTGGGTAGGCGCGCTGTAGCGCCACCTCAGAGGTTTTCATATTAATTTCATGTCAAGACGTCGTATCGCGAGCCTCCACGCCGCAATCATTTAATTTTATCGACGCAATAGAAGCGCAGCCGACACGTCAGAGAGAGACGAGCCTATTCATACAGAGCTAGAAGTTTGCGGGGGTCATAAAATACATGTACCTTCCTTAGACCTACCTACCAATCTTACTAATAGGTACTAATTGAAGCGAAAGCAGGCCGTCTGTCTGTTTGCGCACTCACAGCTGAAATGGAAATGAACGCTGCCCATAGCTTGATATTTGATATGAACCTGTACATAGTTTAGAACCTGAGAAATTGCATATAAGACCTACGTATGCAATACTTTTCTAAACTTTATCATCGCGTACAGAGTCACAGGTGGCAGCTATGGTGTAGTGTATGATTACTTAGTAATATACCGTAGGTAGGTATACCTATAAGCAGTAGGTAGGTACATAGCGACCGCTACCACTGAAATAGTTGAAAAGCCCCGCCGCCGC
This sequence comes from Hylaea fasciaria, assembly GCA_905147375.1. Taxonomy (NCBI): domain Eukaryota; kingdom Metazoa; phylum Arthropoda; class Insecta; order Lepidoptera; family Geometridae; genus Hylaea; species Hylaea fasciaria. The sequence goes on along the minus strand of LR990220.1, from coordinate 5,690,845 downwards.
CGTGCGCGCAATAATTCAGCACATCCCCAGCCTCCCCCGCCTGCACAAAGGGTTGAGCCTCCCCCGCGCTCCCCCGCCATTGTGTCAATATTTCAGCACTTCCGGCGACGGCACAGTGGAGGTATACAGGCAGAAGTGTAAGACTACCCCAGAAAGGAATCATAAATGAAACGTTTATATATCTCTTATCACAGTTATATTGCTCAACTTCACAATGATATTTAAATAAAACGTATTTACAAAAGAAGTTCTTAAACTTTCGCGAACTGAATACATGTTAATTAGTATTTAAACGGGTCTAATACGCGCACAAACGAATATCAAAATATATAATTTTGACATACCTCGACGTTTCGACCAAGTTACATCGGCCGTGGTCACGAGAGTCTTCTCGTGACCACTTTATATTCGTTTGTGCGCGAATTAGACCCGTTTAAATACTAATTAACACGTATTTACAAACCTTAATCAATGGCAGTGGTTCTCTAGTCGGCTCTACCATAGGGGATCCGGAGGGCCGACCGACTGACAGAATTACTGCAATATTGTCGTTGAACAAGCGCTCCAGCACTGACATATAAATAAACATGCGACTTTATGATATCACATCAGTGTGCCTAGTGCGAGTTTTGACAATTTATTTACGCGCTCGGTCCGGTTAGCGTGAACTTGAAATTGTATGGAATAAGAGCAGCGCCATCTAGTGACTGACTGACTGACGCTAGATGGCGCTGCTCTTATTCCATACAATTTCAAGTTTACGCTAACCGGACCGAACACGTAAATAAATTGTCAAAACTCACACTAGGCAAACTCACACTAGGCACACAGTACCCCTAGTGTGTGTGTTTACTAGCTCGACATAGTACGCGTCAACTAGCGCTATTGTATGAAGATCCTGTACAGCGCCCCTACCAATCTACAAAGAGTCGATGTCGAGCTAGGATCTAGCACACCATATTCAGCGACCAGCAGCGAGCGGAGGGATGGTGTTGTGGCTAGTTTTGATCAGCTATAATAAAATCTTATTTTAAAAAGTATTAATTAATTAGAAGTCAATTATTCGGATCCAAGAATTATTATACGTACCTGCGAGTACTGGTAGTATTTACTCACCGGCGCTGCCTCCACTGCGCCGCAGCGTAGCCCCGGGGGCGTGACTCGGGGGCGTGGCGGCGAGGGCGTGCGCGCGCCGCCACGCCCCTCGCCCCCGGCTCGGAGGCCAGTCGCCTGCCCACCCTCGGCTGAACAACTTTACCGCAGACGTACCTCACTCCGAACATTTGTGTGTTTCAGAACAGTTGCCAAAAAGATTTGCACACCAGTTATTGTCAACAATTAAATCAAAAATCTGCTATTTATTTCAGTTATAATCTGTGAAGTTTTCAGTTATACATAGAGCATAATATAGTAAGTAGGTAGGTAGGTACGCATTGCTACTATGTTTCAAGGTATATATAGATTGAATTGAGTACAAGAGCGTCTAATTGCAAATAGGCATTATAAGGTGAAGTGAAGTGACGTGAATAAGCACCGAAGTGTGCGGAACACAAGTCGCAGAAGGACTTGCGTCCTGGACCCCGCGTGAGTACCTTCCTACACTATATACCTACCTCCTGGGACACCTAGGCCGTGACGCAGCTCGTACTACATCTAAAGTATATTCCGTGGCCAGATGTCTCCACAAATAAAACGTAGGTACATACCTAAATAAAAAGCCTTGGAATTGGCGATCGTAAAAATATGTTTGAGAGCAACCTCTAAAAAACTTGCGATCAAAACATTTAAAAAATTATAATTATTTATTTATTTAGAAGACCAACAGCAAAACTTTATAATAGTAGACAAATTTATAGAACCAGCATGCCATTTAGATACCTATACTATTCTGTAAAAAATTGTCAGCCTACTACTTAAGGCTAAGTGTAGGACCGAACACGCAAGCCTAGTCAGCCTACCTATTATATAAGACTAGGGTACAGAACATGCAAGCCTAGCTAGCTAGTACCACCTCATCCTCAAGCTGAATCATTGGATCAAGTCGAGCAAACCAAAGCCACGGCCGGACTAACCTATTCTAGAAGCGATTCGGCCCATTCTCGACCCCTCTAACTTCGTTGTGGATACAACTAGAAGCCTATATTTGCAGTCATCGAGAGGGCATTACGTCTATCCAGATATATTTCCTAATTGCATATTATCACAACTGTTTACGGCAGATAAACTGCGTTGCGAGACTTGTGCGTTGTTGTACTTGTCATATTTTTGATGGGATTATTATTTGTACACAATTATCTCCAACGACCCTAACCTTTAATATAACTAGTTGCGGCCCGCTGTCTCACCCGCGGCACGGAGCTCTGTATCTCCCGGAATAATACACATTCTATCGTCACTCGCTTTAATTCTATCAGTGAAATACCTAATTATCAAAATATTATCCAGTACAAACACTATTTATTTAGTACTTAGTACCAAAATTATAATACACAGTAGTTTCTCCGGCGACTTCATCCGCGCGCACTAAGTATAGTATCACTATATCCTACGTCCTTCTCCGAGGTGCGATCTGGTTTCTGGTGGTGGTTTAGTAAAGCAAATGAAATTATGGCAAATGAAATTCTGGCAAGCGGGTGTATCCCGGGAAGACTGGCGCCGTGCAGCGCCGTGCAGCGCCGTGCAGCGCCGCGCCAGACTCTGCAATGCGGAGGAAAGCGGGACCGTCGTCGGGTGAGGCCTCTCCTCGGCGGCCACGGCTCGGGCTCGACACACATCATTTCAGACATCATTTCTCATTGATTGTTGTGACAAGTCCACAGAGCGACATCTCTGCGGAGTCGCAGTGGAGGAGCCGTCAGCCGCACGCGGCTGGAATAAATTGTATCTCGCGTCGAGCCGCGGGAGCCTTTGACGCCGCGATTACCTGTCAAATGTGTCAACCGCGAGTTACTGAGCGCGATGAAGCGGGAGTACTCTATCCGAGTGAAACGTCTCGCCGCGCCCCGGGGGCCGACGGGAGGGTTGGGGCGGTGACGTGTTGCGATAAGGTTGTAAGATGACATCGATATTTTGTGTGTAGGTACCTACATCAACTTTTAACTTGAAGGGGCGGATCGACTGTAGCGAAGTAAATATTTCAATCGACAATCTTTAATCATGTCCTGTCAGTGTTATACAAAGAAAATAGAAAAAGCGTACCTAAGCAAACGTATCGGAAAACCGCTCGTATAAGTACCGATGTAATTAGAGTTTAATAACTAATTGTCATTGAAGTCGGCATGAGACGACACGAGACAATGCGATTGAAACCAAATAACAAACCGGCCAAGTGCGAGTCGGACTCGCGCACGCAGGGCTCCGTAACGTTATCTATAAAAACGGCAAAGAAATCACGTTTGTTGTGTGGGAGCCACCTACAATATTTATTTTATTCTGTTTTTTTTTTGTAAATTTGTTGTTATAGCGGCAACAGAAATACAGCATCTCTGGGCAAATTTCAATTGTCTAGGTATATCACGGTTCATGAGATACAGCCATATCATGCCATATCATGAGATACATGAGATACAGACAGACAGATAGACGGACAGCAAAGTATTAGCTGTATAGGGTCCCGTTTTACCCATTGGGTACGGAACCCTAAAACACGGGAAAGTATACTCATACCTGACAGACAGACAGTTTTGTTGAATTGGTGAGTCGTATTAAAATGGCTGCTTGACAGCAATAACGAGGTTAAACAGGCAAAAGTGGCAACAGTGCCGGATAGCTGTAACAAAACATTGTATTCGGCACAGCTCATACCGGCGCGGCGGCGGCGGCGGCGGCGGCGGCGGCGCGGGACGACGGACCTAATGCGATTTGTGATTACGCGCCGCGGGAGGGCGCGGCGCTCGCACTCGCGGTACCGATGCCTTGAGTAAACTTATATCTCGTCTCATAAACATATCAACATCATTTTACTACAAAGCAACATAATATATTACATATGGACAGGACTAAACTATGCGTAGCTCATGAGAATGCTCGTATCAAATTAATGCCACAATCTGTCATAATTTTATGAACAAAACTCTATTTATTTGTATCATTTGTAACGATGTAGTGGGAGGAGTAACCACGCTCAGCCTAGAAGCGGGCCAGGCTCTCGCGGACGCCGCAGCCTCGGTAGATGTTCCACTGGAGGGCGGGCGAGCTTCATGGCGGCGCTACAGAGCCACCATGAATGGTTTCAACCATGTTTCCCTACATCGGAAGCTGAAGCTCAGTTTTACGGTCCATTGGTTGTTAACGTTCTCCCTCCAGCGTGCGAGGGCGGAACAATCCTACTAATATTATAAACGCGAAAGTTTATAAGTATGGATGGATGTTTGTTACTCTTTCACGTAAAAACTACTGAATGGGTTTTAATGAAAATTTAAAATAATATAGCTTATACATCAGAATAACACATAGGCTATAATTCATAAAGATATATCGTATACTAGCTGCGCCCTGCGGTTTCACCCGCGTTTGGATAATATACAATAATAATGTATCTTTATGAATTGTAGCCTATGTGTTATTCTGATGTATAAGCTATATTATTGTGAAGTTTCATCAAAATCCATCCAGTAGTTTTTGCGTGAAAGAGTAACAAACATCCATCCATGCAGACAAACTTTCGCGTTTATAATATTAGTAGGATAGTAGGATAAACATTTCCATCATACATTACATATGTATGTATAGCTCTAGCGGTTTTGGCAGCGCACGCCTGAATAGCTCGCATATCGTAGATTTTTTCCTACGTACTTGACACTTATCGTCATATTTTAGACAATTCTCACAATAGCTATATAAATTGTAGCCTATGTGTTATTCTGATGTATAAGCTATATTATTGTAAAGTTTCATTAAAATCCATTCAATAGTTTTTACGTGAAAGAGTAACAGACATCCATCCATCCATCCATCCATCCACACTTACAAACTTTAGCATATAAAATATTAGTAAGATTATAAAAACGCGGGTAAAACCGCGGGGCGCAGGTAGTCTTGCATATATTTTTGATATAGTACAGATTGGAAGGATTTTGCATCTAGGTATATTATTTTTGTTCGGGATGAATAGAATCTGATAGCGTAGCGGATAGCGGCGCGCATTACATCGCTCGGTCCGTAATGCCTCATCAAATATGTAAGGGATCGAGATACGTCCCGCGGGACGACACGGCCGGGACGGCGGCGCCCCGCGCTGCGTACTGGGTACATATCATAAACTTAAATAGCTTTAAAGTTTAAGAACGGCTTTTAATAATCTGTTATTTAACTCCCTTGGTTCTAGAGATTGTGGCGGAGCGGTAACTTGTGCGCTTTAGAACCCAACGGCCCGAGTTCGATCACCGATGACTTTTAGTTAATTATGTGCGGATTTCCATCTCTCCGTGTTGTGGAGGTCACGTGAAGCCGTCGGTCCCGGTTGTTATCGATCGCTATAGCGGTCGTTAAGCCGCGTCAGAGGCCCTCGGGCGGCAGACACACTGTGACACTAGAGGCTGGCACAACTTCATATACGACAAACAATAACACCCTGCTTTATTATTATTTAGAGGGATGGTAGTTCTTACATACTAGGTAACTCTGTTGTTAGGGATCTCCACAGGCGGCAGTGACCACTTATACTCAGCTGAGCTGAATACTGGCAGTCGAATAAAAAAAAAAAGGATATTTTTTTCTCAATGCCAAGTTCCTCGGTGCTGTCTCCTCTAACGGGCGCATCCAAGCACTGGTATAAGCACATTAAGCACTGGTAAAAGAGTCAATGGAATTTCCTATCCTTGTCCGAGATTCAGTCGTGAATTTGCACGTGAAAGAGCAACATCCTTTGCAAATTCAAACCTGAAACAATTTTTGTAAGTAATACTTAAATAGGTACCATATTTAAACATGATTTCAATCGCAGTCTCGACGAGAACTCAAAGTCAAATCGATATCTCATTGCAATATGAATATCTTAGAGATAGTGGACGTATGTCAATAACGAGAATCATTTATCGTCCTAGGTCCCGCCGCGTCACCCCGCGTCACCCCGCGTCACCCCGCGTCACCCCGCGCGACACCTGAGGGTAGCTGCCCCTCAATCAGCTAATGAGTGTATCGACACCGGCCGCGGCGGCCGCCCTCGGCCGTTGTTTGCTTCTGGAAACTTCGCCGCCTTTGTCCTGTTAGTTAATTGCCACAACTTTCCCTTTGCACCGGTTTACAATTGAACTAATGCGATCGAATCTATTTAGCTTCAAACTTCAAAACATTACCCTCCTTCGGCCGTCGGGTACAACTCTGTTCCTCGTTGTTGTCTCTCGGCTGCGGAATACGGGTTGTGCTGATGAGTGAAGTCAGGTATTTGCTTCTCTTTGAGTGTTGGTTCCTCGTAGGTCCTGATTCCCTACGTACAGGGAAGCTTAGTTAGCAAACAGGATCGAGACGCGTTATGAGTGAATTTTTTGTATACTTTCATAGTATAGGTTTGCGTTTGACAACTATCTCACCTGGTGTAATGCGACGACGCGGTCTACTGTGTGTGGTGCACGCTTGTCTAGCAGTAGGTGACCCGTTCACTTGTCACTTGAAGACCGCCAGGTCATAGCTATGAGGAGACACAGATTCCGGCAAGGAGTTCTACTCCTTATATTTATTGATTGTTAAAAAAGTATTGCAGTCCTCGGAGCACCGCCTATAGTAACTGGCGCGTAACCTGCGACGCGTAATAGCACTTTTAATAAATGATCGCTAAACGTGCAGCGTAAACAACAGGGGCGGCGAAAGGGTTGCCCCCGGGGGCAGTCGCCGGAGTACGCGGCCGGGGGCGGGCGCGGGGTGTTGATCATTGGGGGCATTATAGCGTTTGTGGAAACAGTATCATGTTTAATTATGATTATTTTAATCAATTAATTAAGTGAGTGTATGAATACGGCGTACGTGATGTGAAATCAAACAAATAGACGCCATTTCGAATAGAAAGGTGTTCAGAAACTTTTTTACACCTTATAGGCTAGCATCTGACCACTATCTCAAGTGGTTACTTGTACGTGACGAAGTGGTCGAACGTGGTCATCATGCTCAGCTTACTTACTGGCCCTCAAACACGAATCTAATATTTTTAATAATATTTTCAATGAGCAGACTTTTCGTTTGTTGTTTGCAGCTTTGTTATATTATAAGCAGGTATACATTCTAAATTATACTGTTTCTTCATAAGAGTATTCACAAGTGAGTACCATCGTAATCGCCCCCCCCCCTTACCCGCGCACCCCCCGACACGGGGGTTAATAGTTAACTACCCACCGATAATAGCCAAAACAAATGTTAGCGCGTTTGGTGCGCATCCCCGGGGTGCAGGGGCCCCCAGGGTGCAGGGGCCCCCGGGGTGCAGGGGCCCGGGGGCCGGCTAATGTACCGATAGCGGATTAGGGCAGATTATGAGATTGGAAACAGTAACAAGGCTTCCGGTACAGAAGGGGTGGGACAGGGTGCATTATTAATTCGCTGCAATTATCTACAATGCAGAGCGTAATCTAAACATAACCCTCATTCTGAGCAGTCCGGTGAATAGAAGAGATGTTTTGTTTACCGTGAAAAAGCAAGGATTTGACCGCAGTCGTTGAATACCTAATAACACCCCAGAAGGGGCACGATCTCTAGTTTTAAATTAAAGCGAGATGTTGCATCGGGATTTTGTCTTACACTGTGAGCGTGTCGGGTGAGCTGTAGAGTAGCGCCTAGCGATCGATGAATCGATCCCAATCGCTGTCACGATTCCGTAAGGTGGTGGGTACTTTACTGAAACTTCCCGGAGTTGTTTCGGAGAGAACAAAAATAAAAATAGTTAGAGAAACCGATATTTTGTGGATTGTTCCAGAAACTGTCCCTCAATAAATTTTTATTATATGAACCTATTATTGCCTGCTTGACATTACGGTCTGTGGTCAGCGAACCATCCACCAACGTCACTCGACGTGTCGCTCGACGTGACAGCGGTGCGTGAGTGTCGCTCGGCCACCTGTGGCGCCACTCTGTAATGAAGTGTCGTCGCTCCGCGAGCCGGCGGCGCGGCGCGGCCCGGCCGCGGCCACTGTGAGGGAACTCAGATACAGATGTTAGTTTAAATGTATAAATGTATAGTAAAAATGTTTTTCACTGTCAATCCAAAGGTTTTCTGGAAGAAATCGCTTTAAGCAATAAGACAGCCCATTGCAACACCCCTGAGTTTACCTATTGTAATTTTTAGCCTGTAGGTTGTCAGTTTGTTAGTTGGTTGTTAGTTCTGTCTTTTAGTGTACAATAAATAGTTTTGTATTGTATTGTTTATTTACTTTAATTATTATTATGGATATAGTATTACATTACATATGGACACTTCAGTATTTGTATAGAATGGAAGAAATTATAATTATAATCTTTCCGTAATTTGCCGTAGCCAAGTAGAAAAACGTAGGCGCTGTCTCGTAGCAAAGCAATCCCCGTCTACGCGCAGTCTACGCCGCGTTGTAACGGGATCCCGTAGGCCTAGTCAGGCCTACGTGCCTACGCTCGTAGAGATGAGTTGCGATGACGCTGCTACGGCGTAGATTTCATCGCTACTTCAATTTACGTAATAATTATAGTCTCGTCAGTCTCGTGTAAAAGCTTTCAGGTGAGCGCTACGCCCTGTCCGTCACAGGTACAGTGCAAGACTATAGTCTAAGTAGCGCACTACACAAAAGTAGCGGTCATATTATACAGATGCGACTAATTTACACTGGTTTTACGTGTGTCTAAATTACACGAACCCATATCAAAATTTTAGCAAAATGAACCTTTGTATGCAATAGTTTGGATGAATAAAGCATAATTTGGTACCTTGGAGCTGATCTGACGATGAAGCCGGGAGGTGGATAGTGAAGTTTTTTTTAAATCAATACAAACATAATAAAGTTTAATTTAGTTACACTGCCAGTGTTGCCATTCAGACTACAAAATATTGGCATTATAAGCAGAATCGCAAACATAAGAGCGTTCCACCCCGCCGCGGAGGGAGGGGGAGGGAGGGGGCGCGCCGGAACCGGAAGCGCCGGTTATTGCGTACAGCGCGTGCTGTGATTATGTTGTAGCCGGCGGCTCGACCTGCGCGGTGTAAGTACGTACGTTTGCGTTTCACTTGCGCCGTGTTTGCGCGCCGCCGGCGCCGGCCCGCGGACCTAGCAGATTATGCTAATCAATTAGACAAGTCAACAAAGAAAACTAAACAAATGTACCGCGGCCCTCGATTAGGGATATACACACATGCGACTCACTCGTTCCTTATACTTTATTGTAACTTCGCACTAATCGAAAGTGACTTTGTATGATAACTTTTCACGATTTAACAAATTTTGATGAATTGTTGGTGTAATGACAGGTTAAACCTTGGAGTTGGACGTAGCATGAACTATATTCCGCGTACGAAGCCGCGGGTAACACCTAGTGTTTGGTGAGCCCTAATTGAAATCGCGATATTCCTAGATACCACTTTACCTGTCTATTTAGCTAAATACCAACCGCGGGCGGATCCGTTTACAAACAGAGAAAATAATCCCAATGTCAGCGCGGTGAGATCCTTCGTGTATCCGGCGGATGCCGATTATCATCATTTCAAAGTCAAAGTCAAAGTCAAATCATTTATTGTAAATAGGCAATAAAATCGCACTTTTACAAGTCAAACACTTCAATCTAATAAACAAATTAATAAAATCATAAAAGAAAACAAACTATAATTAATTGATTAGGTATGGTTTGAGTTTGAAAAAGGATGTTTCCCTTTCAAGTCCAGGATTGAATCTCAGACAGGAAAAGGAAACTCCGTTTGATTCTACCAGTGCTTCGGAATACGCCCGTTAGAGAAGACAGCACCAAGAAACTCTACGGGGATGTCATATTTTTTTTCTCATAATGTATAATTTTTTTTTTTCAATCACAATATTTACATTGGTATAAATATGACCATCAATATAAAAATTTCAAAACATATTAATAAAATTCACGTTAATTATTACTACCATGGAGCTGGGGGCATTGAGGCCATGCATTTTTATCTTTAATATAGTCATTAACAGTGTAATAGGCTTTCTTTATGAGATTAGCCTTAATAAAAGTTTTAAATCTTTGCATGGATAATTGATCAATTCCCTCTGGCAACTTATTATAAAAGCGTATACAGTTCCCCATAAATGAACCACTAACCTTCTGCAACCGAAATCTTGGTACATTGAGTTTATTTTTATTTCTAGTGTTGAAATTATGTACGTCACAATTTTTAGCAAACTTGTTAATATTTTTATGAACATACAATAAGTTTTCATATATATATTGGCAAGCCACTGTAAGAACATTGATGTGTTTAAATCGTTCCCGGAGAGAATCGCGGGTTTTCATATTATATATTGACCGAATTGCTCTTTTCTGTAGCACGAACACAGATTGGATATCCGCGGCTTTGCCCCACAACATAATGCCATATGACATAACGCTGTGAAAGTAACTAAAATATACTAATCTTGCAGTGGCTTCATCAGTAAATTGTCTGATTTTACGTACAGCAAAAGCTGCAGAGCTCAATCTTCCAGTTAAAGATGATATGTGAGGACCCCACTGTAATCTAGAATCTAAATTAATTCCCAGGAAGGTTGTTGACTCTACCTGATCTAACGGCTCATTATTAATTAAAATACTTAAATTTGTGTGGCCTCTTCTAACATTGGGTAGTGAGAATTTTACACATTTCGTTTTTTTAGAATTCAGCACTAAATTATTTACCGTGAACCATTTAAGAACTAGCGTGATTGCTTTGTTAACATCGTCAAAATTGTTGTATGTTCTGTCAACCTTAAAAATAAGTGAAGTGTCATCAGCGAACAAAACAATATCACATAAGTTCTTTACAAAAAAGGCAAGATCGTTAATATACACCAAGAACAAGAATGGCCCCAGTATTGAACCTTGAGGGACACCCATTGTAGTGAGCGACCCAGATCATCAATCATCTTTTATCAATTATCAATTATCATCATTTCATCAATCATCTTTTATCAATATCAATTTCATCAATAATTATCTATCGGCGGGAACCGCTGAGATCAACCGGAAAACGAAGTTTCTTTTTACCCGACCACAGAGCGGCGGTGTCATTGTAATACATTCACAGTGTATGTGTGTATTTTTAAACATAATTGTTAGTTTTATTTTCATGTGTTTTACAACCATTTAAATAACATATTTTGATATAAATAACAAGCTGTTCCGTTACTGTCATTATTAATTTTGTAAAAGTTACTTCGAGGCTTGACGCCGCTTGTTGCGTCGCTCATGCGGGCAGCGGGGACAATGGAGTTTGTTTCATTCGCAAGACGATTACAAAAACAGGGGGTACCTATACCATGATGTCTTATTGCGATCCAATCGAGGACCTAAACAGAATCGTTTGACTTCAAATAATAGTAATAAATGGCTTTCGATGTCATTTAGGTAGACGTCAACCCCTTTAGATTTAAAATCAACCTAAATTGAGCGTCAAGATGTCACAACAAGACGTCACGGTACGAATATGATAATGACGTGTAGAATAAGACGTCATGGTAAGCCCCCAGGAATTACGGATAGTTAATATAATAATTAGGATATAAAAATATCGCTTACGAAGCCAGGAACTAAACAGAGCGAGAGTATGCTCTTTTTACTGAATCGGGGATCAAATACAGGATACCACATGACGTACCTACTGAAGCACGCGTAAGCGAAACCCACCTCTATGCGCACAACCATTTTATCATATCGGCTCCAAAGAATGTACGTGTTAACGCCAAATATGCGAACACCTGATTTATAAAAACGTGTTACCTCCTGCTTAGTGTTCCTTGGCACGATGGCTGGGTCACGTTCAGCGCCTCCTGGCCTCGACTCTTTATTCTGCAATGGTTGGTTGACTGCTAACTGACTTTTAGTAGTTAGTCTGCCATTGGTAAAGTTATCTGGTACAGTTATGTACTAAAGTAATGATTTAAACAGAAGCGCGTGCTCGTAATGTCTAGTTGGCAGAATATCCAGCTGTAATAATAGCTGTAAAATAGCCTACCTGGGAGGCTATTCGGAAACATTCGCTAACTCTACAGATCGATACGGTTGATGTTTCGAGTCCATATCGATTTCGAATAGAATCGATTCGGTTTCTTACTGAGAAGTTCTGAATCGCTTAGCTGATGTCCGATTCACGAAAGGTCCAGTATACATAGAAATCCTATCGTCCGGAAGGTTCCTTTTCCTTACCTAAGTCGTGGTATGTAGGTAGATAAGTATGGACGCGACGGAGGCAGCGCCGTCGCCGTCGTCGCGTGAAAGCGTCAAAAGTGATTTAGAAATGACTTGTATTCATAAACTAGTTGTGTGGTTCAAAGATTGACCTATTATTGATTGAACAATTCGTCGTGTTCAACCCTCGCAGCATCCTCCCCGCCCGGCAGCGCCCCGGCCCCGCGCCGGATATTGTCGCTGAACCTGGGGCGCGGGTACAAGACGCCGCGCTACCGGCGCCGCGCAGTAACTCAACTACTGAGAGACGAGAACAAACTTACCGAGGACAATTTGACCATTTGTATTTAACCACTTCAATTTTATTAAAATATTAAGATGATATTATCGATTCTAAATGGTGGTATCCTAATATTTTGGGAGAACGTTCGACATCCTATACCTATATTACTTTTTTGTATCACATGAAAATTTTAGTGCATGTGTTTCATTTAAAAATATGTACGTAATAATCACTCGCTGTTCGGTGATGGAAAACATCGTGAGGAAACCAACATGCCCGAGAATTATTTTAGAGGAATGTGATTCACCAATCCGTATAGGGCCGCCGTGGTGGAATACGGCCTTATCCTCCCTCGGTCTCGTCTGACTTCCAAGTCAGACGAGATCCGCGACAAGCAGAAGGTGGATATGGGTCGATCTGAACATAGCTCCACCACAATGACCCGAAGTTGAGTTACTGCGTGAGCTGGTAGCGCGCGGCGCGACGACACCGCGCGCATGCTAAATGTATGCGTCGCGCGACAGGTAATTGTTTGATTGTGTCGCGTCGCGGATTTGAGGATTCAATATTGCTCGGAAATTGATTCTTGTGATTTTAAATTAATTTTGGGGAAGAAATCCTGGAAATCATAGTCTGTTTGTGTTCGATCACAAAGAGATGAGCATTTGCATAGTACGTGCAGGCCATGTCTACTAGCTCGGTCGGGTCGCAGTCGCGCACAACCTGACTGCGCAGCTAGAAGACCGTTACTGACACGTCGCTTAATAAATATTCATATTCTAACAAATATGAATAACTAGCTATTGCCAGCGGCTCCATAACCACGACAAATAGCTAGCCTATGTCTTTCAAGATCTAATCTATCTCTATACCTACCAAAATTAATCAAAATCGGTTCGGGACTTAGTCCCGATGAGGTAACACAAACCAACGGAGCTGCTTTTGCTTGCATAGCATTAGTATGGATGCCAAAGTATATATAAAAATGTATTTATTAGTTAAAATATACACACACCTAAATTTTACTTGAGTCAGTAAGTTAATATATATATATATTATATAGAATAACTAGCTGACAATAACAAACACAACAAAAAAAGATTTAGCAAAATTGGTCCAGCCGTTCACGCGTGATGCCATGACCAAGGGAAATTGGGATTCATTTTTATATAATTATAGAGATAAATGGACGCGATAAAGGCAAAGCAAGTGAATGTCAAAGTGTAGACGGGGGCGCCGCGCCGTAGGAGGGAGTCAGTGATTACCAATTAGTAGACAGAGCGCTTCTAGCATGTGGCGTAAGGCAGCTGACAACAGTGACATCTCGCGGCGAGCAGCGGCAATTAGCAGAGGGAAAGATAATTATACAAATATCTAATTCCCCCCTAATTCCATGAAGTTTCTATGAGGAAAGCCGAAAATGTGACGTTACAGCTGGTTGATTCTGTATCTGGGGGCACGGCAGTGCCCCCGCCAAGTCGAGCAAAACAAAAGGCACGGCCGTACTATCCTTTTCTCGAAGCGATTCGGGCCATTTTCGACCCCCTGTAACTTCGTTATGGATAAAACTAGAAGCCTAAATTTTTAGTGACCAAGAGGGCATCACGTCTACAGGTAATAATCAAAATTACATCAAATTTGAACCAGTAGTTTAAGAATTATTTCAAGTCAAAGTTGCTTAATTTTGTTGCCCACTGACTGACTCACCGATCATCAAAATTCTAAGGTACTTCTAGCCGTCCCACAAGTTTCAAATTTTGAATATAGCTATTGTTTAGCCTATAAGTAATATGTTTAGTGACGTCACGGACGGCCTTACGCTAGTACGAGTTCACGTAAACTTACACCAGTAAAAATATACAATCGTTATAATTTCCTGTCACAATCTCCTTAGTGTGTGGTGCTGTGCCTACGGTAGTTGTGTGAGTGTTTGCATATAGCTGCGTGCGTGTGATCGTGTAGAAATATCAATTTAGATAACGGATTCACAGATTGATAAATTGTGGAAGTGGGTAGTACAATTCTATTTACAAGATTACGGCCAAAATCATTTTTCAAATTGCGCCATCTAGCATCTACTTACTGCAACATCAACTCGCTGACAAAGTTCTTGCATCTTTAGAGTCACAATGGCAAAGTGCACTGCTTGCGGTAAATTCCTGTCGTCGACGACGTCGACAGGTGTCGCTTCGTGTATGACCTGCCCTTGTAGGTACCATAAGGGGTGTTTAGCGTTGCCCGACAGCGCAACTGTTCCTCAGGACTGGATTTGCCCTGAGTGTAAAAAGAAGACGCGCAAGGGCGATAATAGTAGTACCCCAGTGAAAGGAATCGGCGGGATTCCAGCTCCCTCTTCCACCCGCCCATTTGAGACCTCTAGCTCGTCCCAGCCTGAAGGAATGCTGACTCTGCCCACCCCAAACACACCTGCAGCTGAGGGCCAAAAAACGGTTTCACGGGACACAGTGCGGCCGGTGGCTGTGGCTACCGTGACGACCGATACATTCGGCCAGGCAGATGTTGACATCGTGCGTGCGCTTAGGCAGGAGATGCGCTCTGAATTCAACAAGATGCAGGGCCTTATGACCACGGAGTTCAAATCTTCAAAGGAAGACAGAAGCGCCTTCATTGATGAAATCCGTGATCTGAAGAAAGAAATATCCATAACGCGGTCATGTTTTAACGAACGTATGGATGCATTCGACGTGCGCCTACTGGCTTTAGAGGCAACGCGTGAGATCGAGACTAAACCCATCGAGCTAAGCGGATTAGAGCAGGCGTTATATGAAGTGAGAACCCAGCTCAATGATCGTGAACAGGAATATCTGGTCAATGACGTGGTCATCACGGGTTTGCCCGAGATGCAAGGCGAAAATCCTGAGCATTGGGCCACTCTTTTGGGTTCAAAAATGGGAGTTGCGTTGGACGAGCGTGACATTGTGTCTGCGGAAAGAGATGGCCCCATTCGGCGTCCCCAGGATGAGTCGAGATCGCAGACTCCCGCGCGGGCGCGCCGTATTACAGTCCGCTTCGCGCGTCGCGCGACTCGCGACTCATACCTGCAGGCTGCGCGCGTCCGCCGCGGCTTGACTACGGCCGAGCTCGGCGTGGAGGGAGTGGTAGCGCGCATTTATGTCAATGAGCGCCTCACCAAGGCGAATGGACAACTATTCGCCAAAGCCCGAGAGGAGTGTCGGAACCGCATGTGGAAGTACTGCTGGGAGCACGGAGCTCCGTACTCCCGAATACGTCACCAGCAAGACATCGATCGAATTTTTCCAGTGGGCACGGTTTGAAGGCAATGATCTTTCTGTAGTATTTATGTTAACTAGTTATTTATGTATATTATTGTCTGTACAACTATGTTTACTCGTTCTGTTTTTTTTGTATCATATTTTACTCGACTGTTGGAATGAATTTGTTTGTTATTGCTCTATAAAAATGACTTGTGAGTATGATATTATATTATTATTATGTGCGTATTCTGTGCCAGAGCGTATTATACTCGTAAATGCCTATTATGATTCTATCAATTTCACTTCCTTGTTTTATGATGTACTAAGTCACTTCTACCTTTGCGTTATATTTGGGATGCAGATAGTTATCTGTAGATTATTTTGTTTGTTATTCTGTTTCATGCCTTATAGCTGTATTATTGTGCAGAAAGTCTTTAATATAATTGTTAAAATAAAGTTACACGGTGGCAAAGTTACTCAAACTGAAAGTTTGTGCTTGGTATACTGCTATGTTCGTATGTACTTTTATGTTTTCGTATCAGAGCCGTTCCAGTTAAGAGTATGTGTGTACGTTGACAGTCGGCGTAGTACTAACACAATGTTTTTCTATTATAGTCAGCTATTTATTATTTATTACTATTATACAATACTATCCACTATAAAATATTTTATGCATTATTTTATTCTCACCATGATGGGCTATAATGGACACCACTGCACAATATTTTCGATGCCAAGTTTATTAAATTACTCAATGTATTATCTCATAACCAGCATTATATTATTTTTCTACTTACAAAGCAACTTTTTTCTCTATTACGCATTTATTATTTTTGATAATGGGTAACACGAAATTCTTGAAAGTTGGCCTTTACAATGCTGGTTCTTTAGGTACCGATCATGATAACTTCATTATGGCAATGGGGAGATACTCAGTCGATGTCATGGCAATTAATGAAACCTGGGTTCGACAGGGACAAGAAGGTCGAGCCCCCGTTGTGCCTAACTACCGCTTCCGGCACTCGCCGCGCCCGATCGGCGTGCGTGGTGGCCGTGGCGGAGGTGTAGGGTTTTACTTGAAGAGGGGTTTAAATGCGAGATCTTGTGTGCATCCTGTACATCCTAGTGTTGAGCAAATGTGGCTAAAATTGAATATTAATAGTACTAAATTGATTGTAGGAACAGCTTATCGACCTCCATGGTTGGATATTGATATTTTCCTTGAAGCCATTATGGACTCAGTGGCATCTTTTTCGTTTTGTGACAGTTTAATTCTATTGGGAGATTTTAATATAAATTTGTTTAATAAAGATGACAGAAAAACTAAGATATTTAATGAATTTCTAACCTGTTTGAGCTTAAATCAACTGGTTAATAAACCAACTCACTTCACTGACGTCAGTCAAACATTGATTGACGTTATTTGTTCCAATGTTCGAGCGCGTCATGTTAATGTGGACATGGTGGGATCACTGATTGGTCATGCTTTTGTAACTTGTGAATTTGTTATCAGAAAACCTAAAATTTCTCCTAAATTTATTGTATTCAGGCCTATTAAAGACATTTGTGTGGATCTATTTGCTAACGACTTAGAGTCCGTTAGGTGGGATAAAATCTGCTCCGCTAGTGACGTTGATGATATGGTGAATGACTTTAGTGATGTAATTAGACTTCTATTTGATTTGCACGCTCCAGTTCAGTCAAAAATTTTTAAAGAATTACCTAGTCCGTGGTTAACTTATAATGTTAAGCAGATGATGCGACTTCGTGATGCAGCTCTTGCTAGATGTCGTAAGACTAAGTTAGAGAGCCATAAAGTTTTCTACAAAGACCTTAAGAAGCAAGTATGTTCTGCATTAGTTAGTGAAAAAAAAGCGTACTTCAGGCAGCATATAAATTGTCACGTTAAAAATTCAAAAAAACTGTGGAAAAACTTGAAATCTAAAGTTCTTCCTCCTAGATCAGTGGAGCTCCCTGTACAATTCAATAATCCTGATAAAATTAATGACCACTTTCTTAATGTTCCTGGTAGTTTTAACGTTAGCATATCTGGGGGCCTACTCCCACCTTATAGCAAACGATTTTCTTTAGGTTCTATTCAGTTTAGGTTCCTAAATGGAATCGACTAATTTCGTACCATCACCTACTTCTAAAGATAACCGTATTGAGATCGACAACGGGCACTGAAATACTGATATTTTTGAGGTACCTAGGTATCGATATAAAATATCGGTTAAAATACACATCGGCCAACGGCCAACCACACGCACAAGCTTCACCACAGTTTTGCATGCGCAAGCCGGCTTGTACACGAACACTGTGGGATCTGTGTGTGTGTAAAACGGAATGACGCGCAAACCTGCTTGGCTTGGCTTGTACACTTTTCGACTTGCTTTAAATTTTGCATGTGCAAGCCCGGCTTGCGCGTACCTACTTGTCTATGCGTGTGTTTGAGCGTTCCGTGTGTGGTGTTGCAAACTCTTTGCAACTATTCAACCTTCTCTATTTATCATTGTGTTAAAAAGCATCTGAGATGACAAACTGTCAATTGTCACTCATACTACAAATTTTATTATATTAAAACCATATATCCATGGTTTTCTTATGTATCACCGTGTTCAAGCTGTTGCAGCAATTGAGGCTATAATCATCACTTTTTTACACAGCAGAAATAGTTCTTCATTTGAAAATTGTTTCCACGCCGACGACCACGAGAAAAATGTGGCTTGCGCGTACCTATTTACCTGTGCCGTGTGGTTACACACGTGTTCAGTATTTTAATTCCCAAAATAGGTACTAAGAAAATATCGGTATTTAGCAATGTATCAACTACCATTATCGGGGGTTTTGAAAATACCATGAATATGTCCCTGATTGACATCGCTTAGCTTAGAATGAGTGAACAATATTATCTATGGCTAAATGCACAAACCTCAGATTATTCATCCAACAGATATGATATTTAACTCAAGATCCGGGGAAGAAAAGAGAAGTGAATACAAATAGACAAAGGAGTAAGTAGGATAGTACGATGATGTTTTGTTTTTGTCAGCGTATGCACTAATTTATTGCTGTGCTGCAGAAGCAAACTAATCTTAACATTTTAGAATGTCGCACGAATGATTGGAGCACCACCTAAATAACGTGTATTATATTTCTCCGATTTATAGAGATACCCAGCGATCTTGGCTTTTAGAATGTCGCACGAATGATTGGAGCTACACCTAAATAACGTGTATTAAATTAAACCGATTTATCAATTGCAGCATAGGTGTCCCTTTCGGGTATACGCTTTTGTCAAGTCTATTGATACATCGTCTATGGCACAAACCGTGAATAGCTAATATATTTTTTTTATATGTATCGTAAGCAGAGCCACAGACTGCTGGATACTACCTACTTATAGCAAGATGCAAAATATAGACTAGCTCTGTCCTTTTCCGTCACGAGTAACATTTGAATAGTCTTCTTCTTATTGTGGGAAAGAGACTACCGATACCAATCGTCTATAGCTCTTTCCGTCTACGTAAGGTTGACGTTCATTCCTCGCTCACTCATTTGCGATAAAATTCTCTGTGGTGGAGCTGTAAGCTATAAAGTACCTAGGTAGGTACAAGAGTTTTGGCGGGAATCCGATAGTGAGATGTTTTAGGTTTTGTATATTTTCTCAAACTTGTGTTTCTTCGAGTGTTAATGTGCAATATTGGTGGAGTCTTAATCATTAAGTGTTTAGATATAAATAAATATATTAAGTATTTACATGGTCAAAGTCACGATTCAGTAAAGTAGTGGATGCTTTACTGAAATTTCTTGGGAGATTTGGAAAAAATGCGAAGTGACACGCTTTTTGGGTTTATATCATTTGCCCACACTCGTGTACGTTAACGAACACTAAGTGATTACTATGCCACCAATACTAACTACACATTAACATTTAAAGAAACACAAGTTTGTGAAAAAAATACAAAACTAACGTCTCACTATAGGATTCCCACCAAAACTCGATGTTGTTATTGTTCGTGTGAGTCCAACATCTTAGGATTCCTCGTCCAGGCGAGAGACTAGAGAGGTTTCGTTGACGGTCGGGGCTACAACTCGTATTCTCAGAACAAAAGGCTAGTATTGCTGAAGTTGTGAACTTGTGACCGTGGCGGGTGCCGCGATGATTACGGTTAATCTGTCGAAGTGACCACGGGTCGAATCCTCGGGTTTCGTCAGTCTTGGGAATGTGCAAAGTGTAGTATGTATCAAAACGATTCAGTTTTGGCGAGAAAATCTTAACTTTTCTTGGGCCGCTAATTATGACAGCTAAGCGGTTCAGTATTGGTAAAAAGGTCAAAAGAAGTAGGTTAGTACCAAATGAATGAACGAAACATGAAATAATAGTAATACCTCGGTTTCGATATCAATAAAGCAGACGTAAATCCTTTGAATATAAAATGGCGGCAACCTAAACTGAGCGTCGAAGTTGTCAAAATAAGACGTTATGGTACGACTGAGTAGAACGTGAGTGGTACGATTCTGTTTAGGTCTGCAATTGGATCGCAATAAGAGGTCATGGTAAGGCCCCTGATCTGACCTACTTTGAGTATCACAGCATCAGTACGTGTACTTTTTTCCTCAAGCCTACAAATCAATTAATAGTATCAAAATATTTAAAAGAAATTAAAACTAATGCCTTAGGTATAGACAAAATCTCTTTAGACATGATCTTACTTACTCTTCCTGAGAGTCTTGATACTATCACTGCTATAATAAATAAATCTATTACATCCGGAAAGTTTCCCACTTTATGGAAAACCGCAATAGTGAAGCCGATACCCAAAATCCCAAATCCTGTTGAGATTAAAGATCTGCGACCCATTAGCCTTTTGCCTTGCCTGTCTAAAGTGCTAGAAAAAGTAGTTTGTTCTCAGGTCACCGAATTCCTAGAACAGCGTAATATTTTACCGGACATGCAATCGGGTTTTCGGAAGTATAGAGGGACAAATACAGCGTTGCTAGACGTAACCGACAATATTCTTGCAGCCCAAGATCAAGGGATGGGCACAATCTTGGTCTTATTGGATTTTTCCAGAGCATTTGATTCAATTAACACTTCTCTTGTATTATCCAAACTTCGCTTTTATGGTTTCGACTCCACCGTAATCTGCTGGTTTCACTCATATTTGAGTAATCGTTCACAGTATGTTGAGATTCATAAAGATAATGGAGAGGTTTTGCGCTCTGCCGAACGCGAGGTTAATAGAGGTGTGCCCCAGGGCTCAATTCTGGGTCCGCTTTTGTTTATTCTCTATAGTGCTGACATAATTAATAAAATTCATCATTGTAGGTACCATATTTATGCTGACGATATTCAAATGTATCTGTCGTTTAAACCAGATGATATTCGCTCCGCAGAGAAAAAATTGAACGAAGATCTAGGGAGGATCCAGGCGTGGTCTGTATCCAATTCGTTGCTGCTAAATGCCAAAAAGACTAAGTTTATGATCTTGGGCACCAAACAGATTGCTTTGAGAATAGCACTGTCTACTCCATTCTTGATGATTAATGGTGAGAAAGTCGATCGTGTCTCTGACGCTAGGAATCTTGGTCTTATTATGGATGAGCAGCTGAGATTCGAGCGGCATATAGCAGAAATCGTAAAGAACTGTTTTTATAAGTTGAAGGTTTTATATAAAATCAGAAATTATATTAGTACTGACCTTCGAATAATTCTAGCGGATTCACTTGTGCTTTCTAAGTTTAATTATGTTGATTCTGTATATGGCCCTCGCCTCCTCGCAAAAACGTCTCGTCTAGTCCAGAGAGTTCAAAATGCTTGTGCTCGTTTTTGTTTCGACATCCCCCCACGTAGCCACATAACACCGTTTTTGAATTCAAGTAAAATATTGAATATGAAATATAGAAGAGATCTCCATTTTACAAACTTGTTGTTTGGCGTAGTTAAGACTCGCAAACCGCATTATCTGTACTCTAAGCTGGTGTGGGCTCGAGATCACAGCTCGTATCGCACCAGAGCGTCATCTTACCTTTTGCGTACTCCGCGACACGGCTCGGCTGCATTTCGTGGTAGTTTCCGGTTTTGTGCCACGAAGTGCTGGAACTCTCTTCCTCCACCGTTACGAAAACTTAAATGTAGTTTTAGTTTTAGGTGCAAGTTTAAAAACTTATTGCTTACCTTGCAAAACAATTAAATTTTTAAAGCAATAAAAAAAAAAAAAAAAAAAAACATAGAAACACATTCTTGCTGGCCGTTCTTGGGACATTTTCATTTAAGTATGTACTTTTTATTTTTATATATTTTAGCTGACCGAGTAAAGTGAGCGAAAGTCTTGGTTTTTCTAAGTGTGTCCGGTTTTGCTCTCGTCCATAATGTTTGATAAAAAAGTAGTCCGGTAGTCTGTACTAAGTTGTATTGGTTTATGTATCCTACCGCCTTTTTCCACTACTACCCTACCAGTTGGTGTATTACATTTTTTTTTTATTTATGTGTAACTATCTCTTATTTTCTTATATATGTTTATTTTTTACAAATACCTTTTATGTATATTATTATGTATACCTATACTCGTATACTATATCACACATTCTTATACTTCTTCCTGGAAAGTCCGTCCGTCACCAAAAGGCTTGAGCTGAAAATCAGCGTTGCGGTTTTTTTTTACCGCAGCATTATGCTGAGCTCAGGCCCTTTTCTGCATTAACTGCGCGCCGGCTATCTGCGTACACAATTCTGACTAGCCTACGTTGTTTAATGCTCCTGTCTTGTTTGTATTATAATGTGTACGTGTTTGTCGTTGTGTGCGGTTTTTGTCGGAATAAACGTTTTTTCTTTCTTTCTTTCTTTCTTTCTTTCTTATAAACCGAGGAAAAATTCTGACATTCCATAATTTTCATCCCGTTTTCTAGATATATAATCTGCATAAATAACTTTGTATTCCCATATAAATCCCATTAAATTGTATGTGATTACAAAGTTACTTTTACAGTTCATAATTAGACTTCATTGAAATTGAATGAAATGGGTAACAGGGGTTAAAAATGAGAAATGGCTGCGAGAAATTCGACAGATGAGCACTTTTTAAAAACTTCGACGATAGGTACACCTACCGCAGATAAAGAGATACAAATCCCTATACTATAGGTACCTATTACCTACCTACACTTTTATAGGTTGAACAAATTCGTTACCTAGGTACATTAAAATAGGTACCTAGGTACCTTATACCTAATATGCATCTGTGGAGACGCAAAGACACCCGTTCATGATAATCTATGAGCATGACCTATGTTCGCAAGGGGCCCCGGCCGGGCAGGCGCGCGGCGCGCGTTTTTGCGTGTTTCGCAAAAAAAAAACGAAATAAAGAAAGAAAACCTACAAAAAGAAATGAGATCCCATCAAAAACATTACATGTACAAAAATGCACAAGTCTCGCAACGCAGTTTATCTGCCTTAAAAAGTTGTGATATCAAATATAATAGAGTGTCTTGGCGATTGTACACGGCAGCATAATCTACTAGGTAATCTAAATAATATAGTCTTCCGTGTAGGTATCCTTTCAAACAAATACAAGCACAAAGCGCTATGTAGATTTATGTTGAAGTGTGCAATTGCCAAGTCACTCTATTTACTAAAGAAATAAATAAGTAGGTAGGTATTAAATTAACCGACTTGGTTTACATTTGATATCACAACTTTTTAAGGCAGATAAACTGCGTTGCGAGACTTGTGCATTTTTGTACATGTAATGTTTTTGATGGGATCCTATTTTCGCAATTCGTGTGTTCGTTAGCGTGCACGAGTGTGGCGAAAAGATACAAACACAAACAAAAGCGTTTCATCTGGTATCCAAAACTCCTGACAGTTTGAGTAAAGCAATCCACCACTGTACTGAATCGTGACGTAGAGTCCGCTAGTCTAATGTTATGGCTACCTGACACTACACATTTTTGCATCTTATGGCTTATACTTAGGCTGTATGCTAACGTAATAAGCTACTAAGCCCTCACCCTCACTTGTACCGGAAATACGCTCGCACCGCTCACTTCCGGCGAGCGCCGCCGTCAGACCACTGATTGGATTCGCAGATAGAGATCGATACTGAAGGTATTCTGTCACTGAAGCAAAGAAAACAGTAGGTAGGTACCCTTATTCGGTAGTCGATATTTAAGATGCAACTTGAGTTTGATAACTTCATACGCGATATACATTTGTATAGAAAATAGCAGACACTCCCTACATTATAGTACCCTTGTTGTAAGTATATTTGGTGTACAGACAAAACTTTTTAGTTTTTGGGAGAATACGAAATTTCAATAATACGCTTTTTGGGTTTTAGCATTACAATCGATGAAACACAATATTGAAATAAAAAGCAACACTATCACCGTCACATTTTCTGTTTTTACAATTTTTATAATGACTTCGAACATTTAATACAAGTACTCGTACAGTCAGCAACAACAGTCCCTGAAAATATAAAACTGTGCAACACTGTTATAATGTCGCGTACCAGTGGTTACTTAAATTTGTGCCATTGTCATTTTTAGCGGGGACACTGGCCACAGTCGTCCCCATCGTCCCCACTGGTGGGTCAGTCCGCAGGTCGCGATGAGGAGGGCGAGCGGCGCGCGGCGCGGGGGGGAGGGCGAGTGACGACATGGCGAACCCCCCCTACGCGGCGCCCTGGCAGCTGCACTACCAGCACAGGTCGGTGGGAACTATCGACACCATCGTCACGTTCAGCCTGTGTACATGCTTTTACTTCGACTGTGACACAGGTCTCTCCCAGGGCACTGGAACCTGGTAGGGTAATAGGGAACCTGCTCCGATACAAGTATATAGGAATCAATATCAACCGGCGCAGTGCAGTGCTGAACCAGATTTTGCAATGCAAAGTAGTCAGTGATGATATAACTAGTAAAAGTACGACTATCATGCTGTTCTGTCCTGTTTAGAGAGGGCGTGGGGGGGCGCGAGGTGCCCACGCCCTCGCGCCGCGACGCCCCCTACGAGCACCACGTGTACCGGCACGCGCCGCACGCCGCGCATGCGCACGCGCTGGTAGACGCGCACCAGACGCAAGTACATACCTTGTAAGTCAAAGGTTGAGGTTACTTTTGTAACTGTGTTTATTGCTTTGCTGTTGTCCACGCGGAACACGTTTTATTGCGATGAAAATCAAACTATCTCCATAGGAAATGTCAAGGTGTGCTATTTGCACTGAAAATAAAGCAAACGCACAGAAAAAGTTATTTTCTCCTCTATAATATAAGTAGAATAAAAATCGTCATCTGATGCAGGTTTGGAAGTCGAGCTCAAGTCAGGGTCAAAACGATTAAAGACAAATTTAATAAAAAAAACAGAGAAATGTAATTGATTTTAGAGACATCTGTTGTTGAGTGTGATAACAAATTGTAGACTTCAAGTGTCGTTCAACAGATGCAAGGGCGAGGCGGAGGAGGCGAGGACGGAGTACCGGGACCACTACCACCTGCACAGGTGTGGACTCAGAGTAGTTACTTGCTAATCACACTTCTTATGTTATTTTTCTTAATATTAACATAATTTCTTGCTTTTATACTTTTTAAGGGTTCAATAGCCAAAGGCAAAAAACGGAACCCTTATAGATTCATCATGTCTGTATGTCTGTCGGTCCGTCCGTATGTCACAGCCACTTTTTTCAGAAACTATAAGAGCTATACTGTTGAAATTCGGTAAGTAGATGTATTTTGTAAACCACATTAAGATTTTTACACAAAATAAGAAAAAAACAGTAAATTTTAGGGGTCCCCATACTTAGAACTGAAACTCAAAATTTTATTTTCATCAACCCCATGCTTGTGGGATATCTATGGATAGGTCTTCAAAAATGGTATTGAGGTTTCTAATATCATTTTTTTCTAAACTGAACAGCTTGCGCGAGAGACACTTCCAAAGTGGAAAAATGTGTGTCGTCGTCGTCGTCCTCCCCCCTCCCCCCCCCCCCTCTTACTTCTAAAATAGGAGAATCATAAAACTAAAAAATATATATGATGTACAATCATTACTATGCAAACTTCCAACGAAAATAATTAGTTTGAACGAGATCTAGTAAGAAGTTTTTTTTTAAAACGTCATAAATCGAATAAAAATATACTATTAAGCGAAGGAAAGTGCGTTTTGTTAATTAAAACGCGTGTAATCCAGATGCAGCGCTTCGTTCAGCAAGTGCCCGCCGGAGACGGAGGAGGCGGAGGCGCGCGACGAGCCCGTCTCCAGCTCCGCCGAGCACCAGCACTGGGACGAGAAGCTGGGTCAGCTGCCGCATACACCTGCAGACTAAATGCGCTGCATTGGGGGCTTACCATGACGTCTTATTGCGATCCAATTGAGGGCCTAAACAGAATCGTTTCACTTGGAGTAATAGTAATACATGGCTTTCGATATCATTATGGTAGACGTCAATTTTCGATTTAAAACCAACCTAAATTGAGCGTCAATATGTCACAACAAGACCTCATGGACTACTAAGTAGTAAAACGATTCTGTTTAGGTCCTCAATTGGATCGCAATAAGACGTCATGGTAAGGCCCCTGGTCCTACTGCCTACATACATTATATACATGCAGACACGCTTTTTCCCTGTCAGGGAAAAGGCTACATCTTCCCACACGCTACGATCCTGACACGCCTCTTTCGCGTCTTCCACTTTCATGAGTACATACTCGCTTGGATAGGTAGATACTGTTGCTTGGCCTTTTTCTTTTCTAACGCACACAAAAACACTCGACATTGAAATGTTCAGTGCGTTTTTTTCGTTTCTTCGTTGACTGTAACTATAAGTGTCATAAACATCGATTTATTTTGTTCAAGATCAACTTTCCTTTTTGTTACACGTTGGGCGCCAAAATGATGTCGGTAGCATTGGCGCCCAATCTGGGACACAAATGTAAAGCATCAAGTTGGTCCACAGTGAGCAGCTCCCTGTGCAGTAGAGCGGCCCCCGGCGCGGCGAGCGCGGCGCCGGCCGCCCGCAGCGAGGCGGCGTCTCCGCACCACCACGTCACCACCACACACGCCGGTAACGCTGTCTGCCACAACTCCTTCATCCGACGTCGATAACTTAAAAAGTCACAGGCATTCGTCTAAATTCAAGTGCAAAATACAACCTTATCCTACTTCCTAATAATGTTCCGGTGCTTTTCACATTCGTAATAATATGAACAACGATCGCAACGCGTTGCTGTTGTGCAGTTTACAAACCAAAGACATTGGGTTCGATCCTCGGCCCTACTACAGGCTTTCAATAGGTTATGTGTGGATTTCCATCGCTCCTCGGAGGGCACTTTAAATCCCGGTTGTTATCGCATATCGTCGTCGGAGGCTCTCGGGCCTGAAGAACCGACAGTGAGGGCAGCGACGACATTAGCCACTACCTCTTTCTCCAACCACCCCGCTTCTGATACATTTGTGTGCGTGCGCGTGCGCAGGCGGCGGCCGGCGCGGCGCGCTGCAGCTGTGGCAGTTCCTGGTGTCGCTGCTGGCGGAGGGCGCGCGCTGCGTCGCCTGGACCGGTCGCGGGCTCGAGTTCAAACTGCACGAACCGGAAGAGGTACGCACTATGTCGGCCAGTGAAATCTATGGCGATAAATCACAGAGACAATTTCCGCGTTATTTAAAACGATGTCGGTCGTTGACGATGGCGATATTATTATATTGTGTAGTGAGTGAGTAGATTGTTCGCGGCGGCAGGTGGCGCGGCGGTGGGGCGCGCAGAAGAATCGCCCGGCTATGAACTACGATAAACTGTCGCGCTCGCTGCGCTACTACTACGAGAAGGGGATCATGCAGAAAGTGGCCGGTGAGTGCCTGCCGCCTTACCTCACACCACGCCACAGGGTGCACACTCCATACAAACAGTAGAATCGAACAGAAGACAAGCGAGACTATGCGAAGCGCTAGCGTCGTCCGCGTTGTATTGCGTCGCCACTCAATAGCTCACCCGACACGCTTGAAATGTCAAACTCCCGATCTACCATCTCGCTTTAATTTTAAAATAGAGATCGAGTGTCCTTTCTTCTATGTGTCAAGTACCGAACGAAAAAATCGGCCACGCAATGCGCGCGGCTGTGTGTAGAGATGTCGAAAACCCCGTCGCTAAATTTAATATCGATCGATACAACGCCTGTGTAAGGTAGAGCCTCAAATGACAGACGTATTGTGGTTAATTAAAAAAAATACAAATAAAACTTTTATAGACTAAAAAGAATAAAACAGAGAACGTAACCTCTCGGTATCGGCAGGCGAGCGCTACGTGTACAAGTTCGTGTGCGACCCCGAGGCGTTGTTCAGCATGGCGTCCCCCCGCGCGCGCAGCCCCGCGCCGCACACTCCCGCGCCCTACGACGTCATCTCGCAGCTGTACGGCGGCGCGGTGTACCCGCAGTACCTGCCGGCGCCCGCGCAGCCGGACTACCAGGGCCGCCGGTACTACCCCCACGCCGACCATCTGGGGCATTATAATACATAGTGGCGGTGCGAGAGGTTGCTTTGGTTTATATAATGACATTTACAAAGAAAATTACACATAATATGTAACGTAGAAATGTGACGCGCGACCGGTTCTGTGGTACCTTCACCTATTTCCAGGAATTAGTAGAACTGAACGAGATTCGAAATAAAGACGGTTATTGTTCAAATAATAATAATGCGTAAAATGATTATATAATTGGGCTTCTTTTCTAAAATTCACCTAACTAATAGTGTTCCTTTAGTAGAACTTTCAATTATTAATGAAAAAGTCGCAGTAAAAGTTATTTGATAGTAACTAAGTAACTTCCTAGGTGTAATATGTATTATAAAACTATACTATAAATACATTTATAGGCAAGTAGGTACTAAGCTTTGAATGAAGCCTTTCAATAATGATAAAGTACTAGATAGCGATTACCCGTGACTACGCCTGCATTTATGTAGGTCGTCAGAATGTAACATGGTTTAACCTTGTATGCTATTGCAAGTCAATCGGCTGCGTCATGTCTCTTCCGACATCTCTACAACATCTCTATTATATCTCTCTTTCCACCATCTCCCTATTTTCGCGGCTAATCGGCTGAACCGAACTCGATAAAATTACAATCTAAACATCACTCATCGCATACACTGCCGTGTTTTTCAGAGATTCAGTTCGAAGTCAAAATAAAAACCAAGTGGATAACATTTATTTATTTATTATTATAAGTACAGTTATTTAATTACAGATATTGATATTCCATGTAACGTATTACACAATGAATGCAATGCATATTACAATGGCATAATTATTTTGGAGGCATGTTATCCAACAATCCGGACTAGGCCCCCGTGGTGGATTACGCCCTAACCCTCCTCACGACAGTGAGGGGAGACCTTAGCCCAGCAGTGGGACAGTTACAGGCTGAATTATTAATTAGTTTATAATATATCGCATTATTTCTACCACGAAGACACGAGATGAACAGGTGTTTAGTGAGTGTTGGGGTGCGGTAGTGCCGGCGCTGGTCTATCTGTGCGCGGCCGAGGTTTGGAACCCGGCGCCGTCGGCTCGCGCTCCGTAGCCCCCGCGACATCTGGAACGTACAGGCAAACCGAACATTCAACACAAGTTTGTAATAAATTACTCTGTCTGTTTGTTCCGGCTAATCTCTGGAACGTGGCCGATTGTGACGGGGATTTCACAGCTTATATTATGAGGAGTGTAACTTAGACTAAGTACTTATACAAACGGCAGAAACAGCGGTACACAAGCTCGTTCTTTTTCCTTCAGTGCAGCGGGTGTTTAGGCAAAACTATTGTAGGCAGGTTGGCAATGTTACGTTTCCCGTTCTAACACCCAAACGTAGTACCAGCAAGCACTGAACGTGCTGTATTACCTCAATGTTAAACTGCAGCGGGACAGTCGAAGCGGATCTCTGCTGCTGTGTCCCCGGCGTAAGAGAACCGCATGTAGTTGACGGCTCCGAGGTCCGCGTCGTCGTCGCGGGATATCAGCGCAGTGCTGTCCCCCTCCTTGCCGAACTGCAGGGTGCCTGAACAGTGGACGTGTGCGCTCAGAGCAAGGCACACACAACATGCTGGCGATTGAATTGAGAACCTTCTCCGTTTTGAAGTCGGTTAATAGGAGCTTTGCTTCCTGGCGCCGTGACATCTCTCTGCTCCACGGCTTCGCTCGCACTTAACATGTTTTCCAGCGGAAAATATTTTCTCTATCAAACCTACTAGCTGTGTGCACACGGTGGCTGCTCTATGCAGTGTGTGTCGGTGCACACTACTGCCACACTGAATAAATCCTGCCAGTATATACTACCTACTACCTACACCATACGTACACGCTCCATCCACGCTCTATTCCCCTCCCTCTCACTCTCTCTCTCTCACAGCAACCTAGAGATGTTTCTGTAGACGCAATCTAAGAAGAGCTGCAACTTACCGTTGTCTATTCTGACGTAGAAGAACCTGAAGTCAGTAGCGGAGAGTATGCCGGGAGTGGAGACGTCTACAACATGGGTGTGGTAACCAGCACTGATGTACTTGGATAAATACGTGCGTTGCTGATTGTTGTATCCAATATCTGTTGAAATTAAACATTAAACATTAGGTATTCATATAATTAACATTATAAACATAATGGATTTGCAACAAAATTCTACAAAACCTATTTTTCACACCTCATGCTCAAAAAAGGTGTCAGATTAGCTCAGCTTAGCGGTAGCAAACGAGGTTGTTGGACACTAGGGAGTGAAAGTAGTTTTTTTTTTTAAATTTGTACTCGCTATTATCAACAGGCTGAAGATTCGACTTTTCAATTTTCCATTTCGACATAATTACTTAGAAAATAAAGAAGAGTATCTTAATGTACAAAGCGTGCAAAGCCGAAACAGTTAACTTTTTTAAATGAAAGTGTAATTCTCGTCTACATTTTTGGCGATCATAGGATGTATGCTATGTGTAACGTGTGCGTTTGCGAGCATTAGATAATTTTAAAAAGTTTGTAATTGCCGCCTATAATCTGTAGGTGTGTGTAGAACTTTGACAACAGTGCAAATTGGTTTTAAAAGATTGAATTTGATTATTTATTTATTTGAAAGTGAACGTGACTACTTGTGAAATATTCTTACATTTTTAAATTGTATACCTACTTACCTAGGTACTTATTATATTTCTCGCAATCTCGGTGTGAAAATTTGTGTTTTACGCGGGTCTCAGACGACGTCTTTTGCATGATCTGATAGCGAAGTAAAATGTTATCCGATGATAGGTAAAGGTCAAAGTGTAGTTCCTTCGTGTTATTCGCTACCTATTTCTAGCGAGCTTTGCTTTTCAAAGTTTCTCGAATATTCTCGTAGGATTTATAGAGCCAGATCGAAGATTTGTAAAGGTTTCCATAATATTATGTCGTCTGGTGTTTTATTTTAATTATTGATTAAGCTTCCGTTTTTTCAGTTTGCTGAGGATAAACTAATGTATTTCTATATTTTCCACATCATCATCAGAAACTATACTTTATTGTACATTAGCTGCGGCCCGTGGTTCCACCCCGTTCACTGTTATTCCTCAGGAACCGTTGGTTTTTAGGGGATTTATAATGTCCTATTTTTTATTTCAGAACCTATAGTAGATAATATCTTCATACAAAATTACCTATCTTAATACTAAATTTCAACCAAATCCGTTCATCTTCTAAGGCGTGAAGTTGGGACAAACACATACCGACAACCTTAGCCCAGTGGCGACTGACGAAGCTGCCTGAGTCCGTGCGCTGCTCGTGCTCGTTGTTCGCTCTAATCCCTGTTTCAATTAAACAATAAACATGATTATTTGGTTTCCAACAGAACTCTGCAAATCCAATTACTGTGTTTTAAGTGGTGATAGCCTAGTGGGAGACTGTCAAGCAGAAGGTTGCGGATTCCAATCCCAGTGCGGGCACATAACTTGATTTAACATAAAGGGAAGACGTTATTATTATCATTCCCTTTTCGGCGAAGGAAAACAGCGCGAGGAAACCCACTGGCGCGTGGATTATTTCGGAAGTATGCATGTTATCCACCGAGCCGGGCGGGTCCCCGTGGTGGAGCACAGCTTATCCTCCTGCCGGCAGTGAAGCGCGCCCCGGGCCCAGCAGTGGGCGGATGTGGGTTGTGACATTGAGCGAGTGTAATTATTGTTTTAGTTCTAGAAATTGTGTTATAGAGCGTAACGAGGTAGTGAGGAACATACATATGCTATATATAATATCCGAGTCCGCTGCGCTTCTTTTATCCCTCAGCTGGATATGCAAGTCTCCCCCCGCCTGCAGCCCGAGGCGTGCCTCGAGGTGCGCGAGGCGGCCGGCGGAGTCCCTCCGCAGCGCGGATTGGGCGAGCGACTGCAGCGAGTAGATCGGAGACACGCGGTTACTGCTGTTCAGGAACACCTCCTTACAAGGCATAATTTCTGGAAACAAATTCACTGTAATTTTTACCGATTTTGTTAAAATAATTATTAACTTATATTATAGGATTAACCTTAACAATAGAGCATTCTTTTTATAGTTTAATACTACATGAAACACTCGAAGCTTCCACTCATTAATTGTACAGGTGTGTCATGTTGGCAACTTGGCATATTACACTGTGCAAGTCAATTTACATAATTATAATGTATGAGTCAGTAAAATGGTGGATGCGTTACTGAAACTTCCCGGCAGTTTTGAATACTTACTTTGAATACAAAATTACCGTTTACTGTTTGTATATCACTTGCCCACACTCGTGCACGTTAACGAACACTGAATGATACATCATTTCTAATATTAGGTGTGTTACACATTCACGGAACCCTAAAACTGCGCACTTAGTAACCACGCAATAAATAAGTGCAAGCTACGTAAACTGCCGGTGCAGCGGAACGTGCATCGTAACGAGGTCAAGCCGGCACGAGGCGCCGACGCAGCGGATCTACCGCCTACCGGACACCGGACGGAGCCTCGTGGAAACCGCACTTTTTACTTCACACTTCGAAGAATAGTCGCGTCTTTAATTATAATTAATTTGTAATTTTTATAAAATAAATTTTAACTTGAAATTAAATTTTGTATTTTTTTGCATCCTCCGGCTGTAGCCTTCGTAATTGGCGCAGTCGGTAGGATAGTCAAATTAGAGTCAGTGAATCGATCACGGGCGTCGGCTATCCGAACCTACAGGAGCTACGGTTGGGAGGAGTATCCAGAAATCGATACACGCAGAGAAATACGAAATGTGGTAAGTACCTAGATCTTACTAGAGTTGCTTATCCTTGTGTTCTTTCCTAAGTGTTCCATTTTGTGTTTCCAAAATTTTCTTTCCACGAAAATCACGGTCCCCTAGGTTAGTTAATTCACGTAGAACGTTGCAAGCAGATGCAAATAGGAATTTAGATAGTATTTTAGAAGATACGGAAAATATAGATTTAATTAATCCTGATAGACAAGTGGTTATAAAATCTGTCATAATGTGTGATGTACTCGTAGATCAGATTTTTAAAGCCCTACGGCTTGTTCCCGAGTTTGATGGTAACTCGAATGTTCTCACCCGGTTCATTCACTTATGCGACCAATTAGTGGCGCAGTATATGAGAACAGAGGAAGGGTTCGAACTTAGTAATTTGGCTTTGCTAAACGGGATCCTGAATAAAGTCACCGGGCCCGCGGCCCGCACAATAAATTCGAACGGCATTCCTGAAAATTGGCTAGGGATACGTAACGCGCTCATTAATAACTTTGCTGACCAGCGCGATGAGACCTCTTTATACAATGATTTGTCTCTCCTGACTCAGGGTGCCGCGACCCCTCAGGAATTTTACGAAAAGTGTCAAAATCTTTTTAGCATTATAATGACATATATCAGTTTGCATGAAACCGTGTTTAGCACCATCGAAGCAAAGCGAGCGCTTTATAAAAAGTTAACCCTTCAGGCATACCTACGCGGTCTTCGAGACCCCCTAGGTTCACGGATTCGGTGCATGCGACCTGATACAATAGAGAAAGCTCTTGAATTTGTGCACGACGAGATGAACACGTTATATCTGCAGCAGAGAAATGATCATCTTCCTGAGAGAAGACCGCATTCTGCGTCTTCATTTAATCCTAATGCAAATAAACCTTCTCTTAGCTTTCAAACGCCTGTGGCCCTGCCACCCTCGCGACCATTTACTTTTCCACCCGCGTTTAATAATATGCCAGGCCCTTCTAAGCCCATGAATTTTCAGCCACCAAGGCCAATGCCAATTTGGAGACCCCAAATGCCTTTTAATCGTGGCCCCACCAGAACTCAACAAATGTTTGGCGCGCCCCCGCCTAATTACAGACCCCAGAGTAACATTTTTAGAATGCCCCAACCTAGAACAGGCTATCAACCCTC
Organism: Hylaea fasciaria; assembly: GCA_905147375.1. NCBI lineage: Eukaryota > Metazoa > Arthropoda > Insecta > Lepidoptera > Geometridae > Hylaea > Hylaea fasciaria. Next base: position 5,656,627 of record LR990220.1, on the reverse strand, counting down.
TAATAACGTAGGCCCTCAGCCTATGAGTGGCGTTAGCCACTATGTAGCGAAGCCCATGGGTTCTAGACCCATGACTGGACATGACTGGACTCGACACGGGAATCCGCCCCCGTCAAACTACTTCAAGACACGTGAGATGAACTTTAACGAGTTCGGCGACTCATATGACTACTACGACCCTTACGCCGACTACTACAGTGACTACAACTGTAATGACTATGAGCCGACATACTTTGAACAGACTTTTGACTTGTCATACGAACAACAGTCCCTTCATCCAGAGTACGTCCCGGCATATGTTGAGGAAGCTCACGATGAAGCCCCCGCTGAAAATCAGGATTTTCAGGCGGCTACGAAATCCGAAAAGCGAAAATAGAAATTAATCTACAAACGCAACGTCAACTTCCCTACATACAAATAGCAGATCCGCCTTTAAAGCTATTAATCGATACGGGTGCCAATCAATCGTTTATAAGCCCCGAATCTGTAGGAAATTTCTTTCGACACATACCATGTAACTACGACCCGTTTGAAGTCACTAACATCCACGCAACCACCAGAAGTGATTACTCTATCACTCTACCATGTTTTCGGGAATTTAATGAAGATAGTGACATTACCCTGTTCATTTATAAATTCCACGATTTCTTTGATGGCCTAATCGGTTTAGATCTGTTAGAGAAGTTAGAATCTAGCATCGACCTGAAAAATAAGGTTTTAATTACACGGCAATCCACCAACCCCTTGCGTATGTACGACTCACGGAACTGTAACTTATATGAGGAAATAATACCGGCTAATACATCTAAGATGATTCGCGTTCCAATTAATTTCCACGATGGTGACGTACTAGTGACGGAACAAATAATATCTAATTGCATCATATGTGATTGCGTCACTGCAGTAAAAAATAATCGCGGTTACATTGAAGTCGTTAACCCAACTAGACATGACGTAGTGTTCTCTATGGACCAGCCAGTTAGTGCGGAACTTTTCAACGCTCAGTGCACGCGCACCGAACAACCATCCGATCGCGCGTCCGAAGTACTTTCGCGCTTACGTACTAACCATTTGAATCCTGAAGAACGAACGAATTTGGAATCTCTCTGCGCTCAATACGCTGATGTCTTTTATCTTGAAGGTGAACCTCTAACTTTCACCAATAAAATTAAACACAGCATTCGCACCACAGATGAATTACCTGTCTATACTAAAACCTATAGATACCCCTTCGTTCACAGACAGGAAGTTCAGGAACAAATTTCAAAGATGTTAGATCAGGGAATAATACGCCCCTCTCAGTCAGCCTGGAGCTCCCCTATATGGGTGGTTCCCAAGAAAGCCGATGCATCAGGGAAGGTCAAATGGCGCATCGTTGTCGACTTTAGAAAAGTTAATGAAAAAACTATTGACGACAAGTACCCCATACCTAACATCAATGACGTACTAGACAAACTAGGCAACTGTCACTACTTTACAACGCTAGATCTCGCGAGCGGGTTCTATCAAGTGGAAATGAATCCAGAGGACATCCACAAGACAGCCTTTAATGTAGAGCATGGGCACTTCGAATTTTTGAGAATGCCTATGGGTCTTAAGAACTCACCATCTACTTTCCAACGCGTAATGGACAATGTCCTTAGAGACCTCCAAAACGTAGTATGCCTAGTTTACCTTGATGACATCATCGTATTCAGTGTCTCGTTACAGGAGCACATAGTCAATTTAGAGAAAGTGTTCAAGAGACTGAGAGAATCGAACTTCAAGATCCAAATGGATAAGTCGGAGTTTTTAAAGCTAGAGACCGCATACCTAGGTCACATTATTAGTAAAGACGGCATTAAACCGAACCCCGACAAAATTACAGCTATCCAGAAATTCCCGTTGCCAAAAACCGCAACCGAAATAAAACGTTTCCTCGGTTTACTCGGGTACTATAGAAAGTTCATCCCCGACTTTGCTCGTATAACGAAACCTATGACACAATGCTTGAAAAAGGGCTCTAAGATTACATTTAACGACGCAAACTACATCAACTGCTTTGAAAAATGTAAACTACTACTGACGAATGACCCTATACTACAATATCCTGACTTTACCAAGGACTTTATACTGACGACTGACGCATCCAACTTTGCTATAGGTGGTATCCTTTCTCAAGGAGCTATAGGCAGTGACAAACCTATAGCGTATGCGTCACGAACTTTAAATTCGAGCGAATGTAACTATAGCACAATCGAAAAGGAACTTTTAGCTATCGTCTGGGCTACCAAATATTTTCGACCTTATTTATTTGGTAGGAAATTCAAAATTGTAACTGACCATAGACCTCTTCAGTGGGTTATGAATCTTAAAGAGCCAGGTTCAAGACTTACACGTTGGAGACTTAAACTGAGCGAGTATAACTTCGCTACGGTTTATAAGCAAGGCAAACATAACACCAACGCCGATGCTTTATCCCGCATTGAAATTAATATCGGTGACACTAGCTCTCTTATTGTAAATCCATCCGAAAGACCTCCATCACCAGCGGGCTCTACAACCGTGACCGCTATTACTGACGTTAATGAAGGACCTCCATCCGAGGCAGGCTCAAGCACCGCAACAGCTCATACAAGTGCTGAGAACCCAATTTTAGAAGTCCCAATTTCAGACGACCCACTTAATAAATTTAGCAGACAGATTTGTTTTGTGCTTGTAGGTGACATTAAGAAACGACCGACTGTGACAAAACCTTTCGAGACTCATACCCGGACAACTATTCAACTTTCTGAATCCAACTTGACAAATGACGTCATCAACGCAGTCAAAGAATTTGTAAATCCTAAGGTTAAAACTGGCATAATAATCCATCCCCCTCTGGCAATGTACAAAATTATTCCAATCATTCAAGATAACTTCAAAAGCTCCGCAATGAATCTTGTTTTAACTAAAGTCGAACTAGAGAATGTTAAAGAGTACTTACGCCAGCAAGAAATTATTCGAAAATATCACGAGGGTAAAACCAACCACCGCGGTATAACAGAATGCTATTTGGCTCTGTCTTCTCGGTACTTCTGGCCTAAAATGAAGGAATGTATTACAAAATACATTAATGACTGTAACATCTGCGGTCAAGCCAAATATGACCGAAGTCCTATTAAACAAAGATTCTCAGTTGTACCACCACCTTCTAAGCCCTTTGAGATAGTCCATCTCGATCTCTTCACGGCTCAGAATGAGAAGTATCTTACCATCGTAGATGCCTTTTCAAAATACGCCCAGTCCTATCATCTTAGAGACGGTACAGCCCTTAGTGTTGTTCAAGCTTTCTTAATATTCTGTTCACATCACGGCGTCCCTATTACTTTAGTCACGGACCAAGGTCCTGAGTTCACGAACCAGATATTTTCAGAGTTTACCAAGCTTCACAAAATTCAACACCACAAGATCCTTGCTCACTCTCCAAACGATAACGGAATAGTAGAAAGATTCCATTCTACGATCCTTGAGCATCTAAGGATATTGAAACTCGAGAAAAGAAACGAACCAGTTGTTAACCTTATGCCCTACGCAGTTCTAGCTTACAATAGCTCTATTCATAGCTTTACCAAATGCCGACCCTTAGACCTAATAACTGGACACTTTGACCCACGTGACCCGTTAGACATTGACCTGACTGAACATTTACTACAGCAATACTTACAAGACCATAGGAAACGAATTAATCAAGTATACGACCTTATCAACGAGACTTCTTTACACGACAGGACTCAACTGACTGAAAACCGAAACAAAGACAGGGAACCTGAAAAGGAATACACCCCCGACCAACAAGTATTCGTACGCAACCCTATGGCGTCGAGACAAAAATTAGCCCCGCGTTATACGCAGGACACCGTGCTGGCCGATCTCCCTATTCACATTTATACCAAAAAGAAACGCGGCCCAGTCGCTAAATCACGCCTTAAGCGAAGTCCTATAAATCCCACTTTGTTACAGGACACTACTACTGGTGACCTTTCTACTTCAACCGACCCAAGGACAAGATGTAATGATTGACTCGCTTGACAATGGACCCGGATTACTTCCCTTTAAACTTGGAGCTACGAAAATCATCTCTCACTATCACTCATTTCTTAATTACGTCGACTTAGACAGCATCCGCTCACAGATAGACTCAGTTAAAAATCAAATGTTTGAACTCCGGCCTCTTTTAAATAATAAAACTTTATCTCTTTTCGATCCTCACATTGAACATCTCAGCAACAAAATCACGAGCATCTCAAATCAACTCGACACGTTTGAATCAGTTCGTATAAAAAGAGGACTCATTGACGGCCTCGGGTCAGTTATTAAAAGTATATCCGGTAATCTAGATTACACTGACGCCATTAAATATGAAAACGCTTTATCTCTCTTACAAGACAATGAACAAAAATTAGAATCAGAACTTAATAATCACGTCAGCTTAAATAAAGATTGGATTTCACATAGTTCAAAAATTATTAATAGCATTTTAGAAAATCAGAATAAGTTAGGTAAAACATTAAACTCGATCATGGAAAGCGATGCTCAACGGGAAACCGATTTAATTAAGTACGCCCATCTGGCACAGCATCTTTTAATTTTAGGAGATAATATAGAAGATTTATCTGAAGAGATAAGTAACTTAGAAAATACTTTGTCGTTTATTCGTGCATCGAGCACCCCATATACGATAGTTAGTTTAGAACAAATTAAGGATATATTAAGCAAACTAAGGATTTTATATTCGAAGGATGAAATCCTGGACATAGACTGTAGGAATTTTTATGAAATAATTAAATTAGGTTATTTCTATTTAAATAAGCAGATAGTTATAGTTATCAAGGTTCCGATCGTTAACTCCCTAACTTATAACTTGTACAAACTGTCCCTTGTCCCTAACAAAAATCACGAAGTCCTAATACCTACCCTACCTTTCGTAGCACTCTCTAGCAAAGACTCTAGGTACATGGAGACAGAATGTCCGAAGGTAAATTCATGGTTTCTCTGCGAATCGAAGGCCAACTACAAGATCCAGGACAAGCCCGACTGTGTCCAGCAGCTCATCGCCCAGCAGGAACTTCAAAAATCCTGCAAACTAACTCCCGTCGTCCTGACGAACGAAGCCCTGGAAGCGTTAGACGATAAACATTATACTCTGAACTTCCCCACTCCAACCAAGGTCAAGATATCCTGCGGCCAAGAACAATACCGGACTTTACATGGCAGCTACCTAGCAGTCATTCCACAGAATTGCAACCTGAAGACGCCAGGATTCACCATATCCAACATGAACGACCGGATCAAAGGACACGTCATCAGGATAACGGAAATGCCCCAGTTTGACGAGTCGAAGCATTCAGATCATCAGCCTGTTATCCTAAACTCACCAAACCTGCAGAGCCTTCACGCCCTGAATGCCAGGATTATAACCGAAGCCCCTGTTCATCTCAAGAAGATCACCGATCCAGCGATATACCATACTACAATTCCAGTCTATCTAATACTAATAAGTGCAGGCGCACTTATCCTTGCACTACTGCTCCGTCGACTACGAACAAAAAGTCTACAGAACAGACAGCAGACTACAGAAACCAGCAGCGATGTTCCTGAAGTACAATATGCAACCCCAGGACCAAGACACATTAACCCTAATCAAATAAGGGTGGACCACAGAAACCTCTCGGCGACCTTCTCGAACAAGGTTCTCAATTAATCGCTGATCTTTGGGGGGAGGTGTTACACATTCACGGAACCCTAAAACTGCGCACTTAGTAACCACGCAATAAATAAGTGCAAGCTACGTAAACTGCCGGTGCAGCGGAACGTGCATCGTAACGAGGTCAAGCCGGCACGAGGCGCCGACGCAGCGGATCTACCGCCTACCGGACACCGGACGGAGCCTCGTGGAAACCGCACTTTTTACTTCACACTTCGAAGAATAGTCGCGTCTTTAATTATAAATAATTTGTAATTTTTATAAAATAAATTTTAACTTGAAATTAAATTTTGTATTTTTTTGCATCCTCCGGCTGTAGCCTTCGTAATTGGTGCACATGATCTATCATCCGAAAGAACAATTAGTTAGGTACCTAACGATACAAAATCACTTAGTTCCCGCAACGCAAGCTTGAGAAACAATACAAGCTCAACAATGTCACGTTTTCACGTGTTGTGAAAATATGTAGGAACTGCCTTGTCAATGAGAAAAATATAGTCGAGTTACTCGACGACCTCCCAACGAGGCATCATGCATCTAGACAGATAATGAGTGGTTCAACTTACGAGCTGTTACTGCTGTCAGGTTCTGGAACACTTCCGTCTGCATGTCGTACAATCTATGTGTATTTCTGTTTTCTAATAACTGAATGGACGCATGCCACGTTTGCGTCAAGTCCTCTTTCAAATGTTTCATAGATGCGTCCAATTGTTCTGTGATATTTTTATTTAATGAGCTCACTTTGTCGTCCACATGTGTTATAAATCGGTTTAAAATGATATTGAGTTTATCATCTAATGCCGTTTCGTTGACATGTAGTGTCTCTTGAACATTTACACCTCCGACCACAACACTAAAATTTAAATATCAAAATGCACAACGCGCTCATGATTGCACGAGCCCCTGCCTTGTTTCACTATAACTATTCAACGTGCCGACTCTTCGTTATATATGCTCTATATTAACCTGCAGTTCGATAGGTCACCTCGTTTTCGCCGACCACGGCACAAGGAATGGTTATTTAAGTATAATAACAGATCAAAACACTATTTATGTAACTGTAAAGTAAACATAATCTATGTTTAAACATGCACGCGCATAAAGGGGAAGGCTTTAACCCCTATCATGGGTAACTTGCCCGCCGAACGGCTTGAACCCGGATTCCCCTTCTTGCGCTGCGGACGCTGCGGTGTAGATTACGTTGGGCCTGTTATGCTTTTGAATCGCAAGGGCAGAGGGGCTACTCTCAAAAAAGGGTACATATGTCTATTTATATGTTTTAGTACACGCGCCGTGCATTTGGAATTTAGTTACGAGTTTATCAACTAATGATTACATACTTGTATTAAAACGTTTCTTATCTCGCCGTGGTGAACCGGCTGAGATATTTTCAGACAACGGCAAAAACTTTGTGGGGACTGAAAAGGAAATGCTTCCATTGTTCGATAAAAATAGCAATCAGAATATTCTTGACTACGCTGTAGACAATGACATTAAATTCACATTTATTCCGCCATATTGTGTCCTCATTTTGGCGGTTTATGGGAGGCAGGGGTTAAATCATGCAAATACCACCTTCGTCGTGTGGTCGGCCAAGCTAATCTCACTTATAAGAATTCAGCACGGTCTTAGCTCAAACTGAAGCCATCCTGAATTCTCGCCCTATAACAGCTCTGCCCTCAGACCCGAACGACCTACCCCTCACCCCCGCTCACTTCCTCATCGGCCGACCTATGACTGCCCCGGCTAGCGAAGACCTGACGGCTACACCTAGTCACCGGTTGGCGCGCTGTGGCTTGCTCGACAAAATGAGGCAAGACTTCTGGAGACGATGGTCAAAGGAATACGTTTCAGAGCTGCAAACACGAACCAAATGGAAAACGAACAAAGGTGATGTCAAGCTTAACACCCTTGCTCTCATCAAAGACGACGACACGCCACCACTAAGATGGAAGCTGGGCAGAATCGTGCGCGTTTACCCCGGAGTAGATGGCGTCTCACGTGTTAGAGGTTTCTCGAAGATCTGTCCGCTACCACTTCCACCAACAGACTCCGATGACAACTTGACGACATGCGATCCTGTTGGAACAGGCTGATTTCAAGGCCGGGCCCATGTTACCGCGCCTTAAAGTGAATTGTAGAGACGTCGCCTTATAACAAGATCCGACTTGAAGCATCTCCGTGTGGATAGGTGCAACAGCCAACCAGCGTCGAGTACTCGACTGACGTCACACGGGCCGCATCGAACCACCTTCAGGAGGATGACACTGCCGTTACCGCTCTCGAAGAACGTACCTATCTCTAACCTATTATTTTCAAAAACCATTGTAAAATCGTAATAAACGTGATAATCAGTATTAAAATTAAACGCTTCGTTTTTCGTCTACGCCTCCGACTACAACACTGGAACCTATCACCTAGGAACGGAACCTGTAAATCGCATAGCTGATCGGCCGACTGCCGAAACACTAACAAAGGTTTAGTTAGTTGATTTAAAGAATAGTCTTATCTTTTGACAGAGATGATAATATTATAGCCAGGGGCAACGGACCTCCGCAAGCGGGGTAGAGTCGAGCCGACACAGCGTCACGGCCGCCATGCCACAGCGCCACGGCCGCCATGCCACAGCGCCACGGCCGCCATGCCACAGCGCCACGGCCGCCATGCCACAGCGCCATAGCCGCCATGGCGTGAGCTGGCGGTCGATCTAAGCATTGCTTATTGCAAATCACTGCCATGTTTTAGAAATATTAGGTCCGGAGTCGAAATAAAAATCGAATGGATATATTTTGATACACGACATTTATTTCTAGTTGGTACGATTTTACAATAGATTTGTTATCCCATGGAAAGTATATTAGTTACCTACAATGCTATTCTACAACTTATTTGAAAAATTTAAGTAACATAACCTAAGTAGGTCTAGCCAGATAGTGTATATATGTATAATTATATAGTCGTACTTAATGAACTTCGACGAGTTTCTCGACGAGAAAGAAACGAGAAATTCTCGTTTCATGCGCGGCGGAGTTCTCAGCCGGGGGCGGGGGTGCTCCACTGCGGAACAAGAGCCGGCAGCGGACGGAGGCGGCAGGAGACAGCCGCCCCGGGGCAGCTGGAACGCACAGGCGCACCGAACATTCAATACAAGTTTGTACATAAGATTACAGTTTGCTATGTCTGTCTGTTTGCTCCGGCTAATCTCAGGAACGTCTGGATCGATTTTGACGGGGCTTTCACTGGCAGATATCTGAAGTTTTGAGTTTTGTAGTAAAATTATGCTAGTTCTACTTAAATAATCAACGCGGCTGAACCAGCAGGGCACAGCTAGTAATACCTACATACATGAAAAAGCTATTTCATTTTGTAGTATTTTCAGTGGAATACGTCTTTAGTCTTCTGACAATACTATCCATTCTAGACATCGATCAACATGAACGAGTAGTACCAGTAGGTAGGTACTGAACGTGCTGTATTACCTCAATGTTAAACTGCAGCGGGACAGTCGAAGCGGATCTCTGCTGCTGTAAACCCGACGTCATAGAACTGTATGTAGTTGATGGCTCCGAAGTCCGCGTCGTCGCGGGATATCAGCGCAGTGCTGTCCCCCTCCTTGCCGAACTGCAGAGTGCCTGAATAGTGGATGTGTGCGCTATCAGAGCAAGACAAACACAACATGCTGGTGATTGAATTGAGAACCTTCTCCGTTTTGAAGTCGGTTAATAGGAGCTATGTTTCTTGGCGCCGTGACATCTCCCTGCCTCTGCTCTACGCAGTGTATGGCGGTGCACGCTACTGCCACAGTGTTAAATCATTATAATTAATCCTTCTAGTATATACTACACCCATGCTCTACTTCCCCTCCCCTATTACTCTCAGAGCACCATAGAGACGTGTCTGTAAACACAATCTAAGAAGAGCTGCAACTTACCGTTGTCTATTCTGATGTAGAAGAACCTGAAGTCAGTAGCGGAGAGTATGTTGGGAGAGGGGATGTCTGCAATAACGGCGTAGAAGCGACTGGTATACTTCTTTAAATACGTGTTTTGATTGCCGATGTATCCAATCCCTGTTGATACAATAAACATTATAAATATAACTAACATTATAAATTAACATATAATGGGTTTCCAACAAAATTCTACAAAACCTATTTTTATGTTGTTTAAGCCTAGTGAGAGGCTGCCAAGCAGAAATTCGCAGGTTCAAATCCCAGCGCGGGCACATAACGCGTGATTCTGGTAACAACATAGACACGTTATGATCATTCGCTTTTCGGGGAAGGAAAACATCGTGAGGAAACCCACTGACGCGAGCATTATTTCGGAGGTACTATATATGCATGTATCCACCGAGCCGGGCGGGTCCCCGTGGTGGATCACAGCTTATCCTCCTGCCGGCAGTGAAGCGCGCCCCGGGCCCAGCAGTGGGCGGATGTGGGTTGTGACATTGAGCGAGTGTAATTATTGTTTTAGTTATAGAAATTGTGTTATAGAGCGTAACGAGGTAGTGAGGAACATACGTATGCAATATACAATATCCGCTCCGCTTCCTTTACTCATCAGCCGGATAGCCACGTCTCCCTCCGCCCGCAGCCCGAGGCGCGCCTCGAGGTGCGCGAGGCGGCCGGCGGCGTCCCTCCGCAGCGCGGCGTGGCCGAGCGACTGCAGCGAGTAGGCAGGAGAGACGCGGTTACTGCCGCTCAGGGACACCTCCTTACAAGACAACTCTGGAAACAAAGTTTACTAGTTAATTCTTGTACGAAATTTTGATAAACATCAATTATTATCAGGTGTAGATAGATAGAATAACTCTTTATTAACACCAAAATGTATAGAACACAGGAAGGGCAAACTTAAAAATTAGGCACAGTTGGCGGTCTTATCGTTTAAAGCGATCTCTACCAGACAACCTTGGGTGGGCTAGACCTTAGCATCTACCTGTTTATAAGTCTATAATAATAAACCTCTGCAATAGAGATTTATGTTTACAGTTTACCGCGCTTAGAGTCAATTAACGGACAAAGAACGACTTAGTAAAGTGGAGGATGCTTTACTGAAACTTCCTGGGCGTTTTGGAAATAATCCAAAACTACGGGGTTTTGGGGTTGAGTCACTTGCCCACACTCGAGCACGTTACCGAAAACTAAATGATCTACGTATCTAATATAACACATGATCACCCGAAGAAACAAATGCACAATCAACAACTTCGTGCAACTCAACGCACCAACGCATCCCCGCTAAAACAAATTATAGGTACCTACCTACATATTTTTATCAAAATGTCTGCGAATCTTAAAATTAATAAACAAACTCAAATACCCCCGAAGGAGGCATCATGCATCTAGTAACAAGTGGTTCAACTTACGAGCTTGTAGGTTTGCTCGAACATTTATAACGCCGACCACTGCACTAATTAAACTGAGTTTCAATAAAAATATGCACAACACACTCATGTTTGCGAGTCACTGCCTTGTTTCACTATAACTACAACATGCCGACTCTTCATTATATATGCTCGTAGTTATCTTATCTGCAAATGAACTTATTAACCTTCGATAGGTCTGCTCGGGTAAAAACCCGCGACTATGGCAACGCCAAAATTAGGAATAGTTATAATAGCAGCTCGGAACAGTACCTAACTATACATGTCAGACTGTCTACATACCTTCATACATACCGTCTGCATACATCAGTTTTGCGGTATGCTCTTTTACCTTGGGGAAATTCATCACACAATATCACGAAGGTATTTTAGTACCAAAGAAGTGTACCTATCTGAAGGGCAATCTGTAGCGCTCGTCCATTTGACTCGTGTAGAGCACTCTTTAAAAAAGCGGCCAAGTGCGAGTCGGACTCGCCCATGGAGGGTTCCGTAACAGCAAGATAATAATAATACAATATTAATAATTCAGCCTGTAACTGTCCCACTGCTGGGCAAAGGCCTCCCCTCACTTTCGTGAGGAGGATTAGGCCATTATCCACCCCGGGGGCCCGGTCCGGGTTGGTGGCAGGAAGAAACATGATTAAAAAAATACTACTAACTAATCTCGTTCAAACCAATTTTCGGTGGAAGTTTGCATGGTAATGTACCTATATCATAATATTATATTCATTTTACTTTATCTTTCTCTTATTTTAGAAGTAACGGGGGGGGGGGGGGGGGGGCACATATTTTACTACTTTGGAAGTGTCTATTGCAAAACTATTCAGTTTAGAAAAAAATTAAATTAGAAACCTCAATATTATTTTTTAAGACCTATCCATAGACACGTATAGGTTTGATGAAAAAAAATGTGTTCCAGTTCTAAGTATGGGGAACGCTAAAATTTAATGTTTTTTATTTTATTATTGTGTCAAAATCTTAATGCCGTTCACAGAATACATCTATGCTTACCAAGTTTCAACAGTATAGCTCTTATAGTTACTGAAAAAAGTGGATGTGACATACGGACGGACAGACAGACAGACGTTTTTTGCCTTTGGCTACGGAACCCCAAACACTAAATGTTTTGACTTTGACGGGGTTGTATGTTATGCAGTTCGGAAAGTTTGTTAAAGAGCACCCAGATGTTTGACAAGTTGGAGAAATATAAACATTTCCAATTCACTAGTAGGTACAGATCCTACAAGGTTCAGGATAGCAAGTAGGTAGTAGAACTGCTCTCGGATACCAAGTAGTAGAACATCAACGGAATTGCAATGCAATGGCCATTAAAGTGTACAATAAAATGCCAATTGCTATCAGAGAGCTTCCAAGCTACATCATTAATTGGCTAGTTGAAAATTGTTTCTATGACTTGAAGGAATTCTGGAGCTTTAAATGTGTAAAATAATGTATTATGGACATTTAATTTACTATTACTTATTTAGACGTACATAATACAAACTTGACATGTGTATCACTCAATAATTGCAGTTAAATTTAGTAATGTTATTTAATCTACCTACGTTGACATTGATTTTTTTTTAATCTTTTAAAACATAATAATAATATATTACAATAATGTGTGTATTCCAGTCTCTGTTGAAACATGTAGGACTTCGTGACTTCAAATAAATTATTTAATATTATAAACGCGAAAGTTTGTAAGATATCAGATTAACACATAGGCTACAATTTATACAGATATTGTGTGAGTTGTCCAAAATATGACGAAAAGTGTCAAGTAAGTATAGGAAAAAATCTACCATCTGCGAGCTATTCTGGCGTGCGCTGCCAAAACCGCTAGAGTTACACATATAATATATTGTAATGTATGATGGAAATGTTTATCTAAAATAGTTCTACAAAAAACCCCGCCACAGTATAATATACATGTATCTATATCTTATGTGTAAGCCATTATAGCTAAAATAGTGAACCATAACTACAATAAATAGGTATGTGTGATAATTTTAATGTCATAATGTTAGTTCTTTTCTACGCGACGCTAATAATTATGAGCTGCTCAAAATACTAATCCTGCGCAGACGAAGTCGCGGGCATCAACTAGTATTATATAAAATTATAAATGAAAGCCCAGAAAATATAGGTAGCTCTAGCGATAATTATAGTACTTAATATTCATAGAATCTACCTATTATGCGCTTGTACAATTATTATAGGTAAATGACTTACGAGCCGGCGCGTCGCCATCTTCACCGACCACACAACTAATTAAAACTAAGTTTAATAATAAACACCAAGAAACAGCCATCTTGTCGCGAACCACTGGTTGGTTTCAAAGTAATAATCATAAAATGCGTCCCTGATATATATACTAGTACTCCTATTTACATAACCTAATGTATCTACTTGAACTTATGAACTTAGTTTGATAATTAAGACTTCTCGCCTTCTGATGTAATAGGTGCCTATGTTCAGCATTGGACGTCTTTAGGCTGAGGATGATATAAAGGAAAGAGGCCTGTATAGAGTATTATATTTGGATTTATTTTAGTTTTAACACTAAAAGTCAGCAATAAAGTGCCGCATAATATAATTTTTCATACCACCCGCTCGACAATGTCTCATTAAATGTCATGCATTCTCCACTGAAAAGCAAGTAGTGATTCCAAGCCCGAGGCAGGAATATCGTATAGGTATCGTATAATTATCCTAAGTTACGCTCTGGGTTCGATATGCCACCCGTGACGGCAAGACTGTGATTTAGCTCCTGCTACCAGCTGACCAAAAAACCGTAGATTATGTATGCTGGTGCATACATAATCTACGGTTTTTGTTTGTTCATGTGATGCGGGAAATAATCCAACTAAGCTATCACCGCGCCGAAAAGTAAACACTAAAATTGTTTAAAGGTTATCTTGAAACACCTCAGTTCGCAATAATACGATTACCAAAAACCCGCACGGTTATCAGTCTGACCTAAACTGGTTAGAATTTTATTTGTTTTCGCGTTAGGATTCCGTGGTACCTGAATACACGGCGTGAAGTTAGTCCCGAGCGAAGCGAGGGTGCTAAACGCCGTGCATTTTAGACTTACTAACGCCGGGAGTATCGTATACCTACAATTTTATAGCACGTGTGACATAAACCCGCCATCTATTTAATTTATTTAAAAATAATCTTCGAATTAATGTAATGAAAAGATGTTCATTTGACTCTTAGCAATAAACACACAAAATATGTGGGTAGGTTGGCATTGTACAAAACGTGAAAACACAATTTCACACCTAGGTACACCTAGGTACCTACTTCTAGATTTATAAGTTTTTATGTTATTAGTATTTTTGGATGCATATTTTATGTTCGTGGATTACTTTATGTGATAATTATTGTTTCAGTTTTAATACTGTTCAGTTTAAATAATACTCAACCAGGTTTCAACCAAAAACTACCTAGTGATAAATATCGTTATATTCGTTATTGTCGCGCTTTTGTTTTGTAAACCAATCTTTAACGTAAAGTGATTAGGTAAGTACGAGTATACTTGATCTTGGAATCTGTGATTGATCTGGTTTATGCATAAACTGTTCACTATCAGACTATTATAGTATGAAATAATTATGGTATTCAATAATAAAATTGAATGTGTGTGTATTCAGTTAAAAAAACAGACCGGTTATAATATGTAAACAACAAAAAACGCATAGTTCGGCCGAAATTAATAATCAATCGAATCCAAATTTTGCTATCTGGGATTGATATCGCAATCCATTTTTAGGGTCAAACGTGCCAATAACCGATCCGTGGATTGGTTTATAATGGCACGCAGATTGGAAATCGATCGAATGATAGGCAGCAATCCAAGATCGATTTCAATCTTGGTTAGGAGATACAATATTAATTTCGGCTGTATATCTTCACATTAAAACTATAATTATGACTTACGAGCCGGCGCGTCGCCATCTTCACCGCGTGTCACTCCGACCACACAACTAATTAAAACGAAATTTATTAAGAAATACCACGAAACAGCCATCTTGTCGCAAAAGTAATAATGATAAATGACTCCCTGATATATAATATTAGTGCTTCTACTTACATAATCTAATGATACTATCTATCTACTTGAGCTTATGAACTTTCAGTTTGATAACACTTCTTATGTACCTATTAGGTAGGTAATGAATATTATTGTATACACAAAGAAAAGATGGGGAAGGAAGGTTCTAGACTGGCGACCACGGACTGCAAGACGAAGAGTAGCTAGGCCTCCCAACTTCCTCTCCTTTGACAGAGGTCTTATTGGCGTTTCCGTCTCGTTGTCAGCTGCGGCATCCACAAGTGGCGTATAGTCAAGCCGCCACACTGCCATGGCCGCCATGCCACAGCGCCACGGCCGCCATGCCACAGCGCCATGGCCGCCATGCCACAGCGCCACGGCCGCCATGCCACAGCGCCATGGCCGCCATGCCACAGCGCCATGGCCGCCATGCCACAGCGCCATGGCCGCCATGCCACAGCACCATTGGCCAGCCACGTGCATAGAATATCGATTTAAACATTACTAATATCAAATCACTGCCATGTTTTAGAGAGATTTCGTTCGGTGTAGAAATAAAAATCAAATCGATTTATATATTTATGTATACCCCATATTTATTTACTTCATACCTTAAATTCTATCACAGATATTATTATCCATTGAAAAGTATAGAAAAAAATAATTATGACACTGCAAAAATTAAGCTCATTTAAGAAATTGAAATAACATAACCTGTGTAGGTATATCTAGGATATCTACATACTATAACCTAAACTTCATCGTCACCCCCTATCCTCCCACTGCCGAGCACGGGCCTCCCTCACTCTCGAGAGGGTCCGTTATCTGAACATTTTGTGTCATACATAATGCTTCCGCTAGAATTATATTGTTGTTTATTATTTTTATTTTACATCACGAAGAAACGAGATGGACAGGGTCGTTAGTGCGCGATGCGGTAGTGCCGGCGCTAGTCTATCGATGCATGTCCGAGGTTTGGAACCCGGCGCCTGGCGCTCGCGCTCCGCCCCCACTGCTCGCCGCTAGTTCTGCAGACGAGTGCGCAGGATGTTCCGGCCGAGGTTTTCATGCGCGGCGGAGTTCTCAGCCGGGGGCGGGGGTGCTCCACTGCGGAACAAGAGCCGGCAGCGGACGGAGGCGGCAGGAGACATCCGCCCCGGGGCAGCTGGAACGCACAGGCGCACCGAACATTCAATACAAGTTTGTACATAAGATTACAGTTTGCTATGTCTGTCTGTTTGCTCCGGTAAATCTCAGGAACGTCTGGATCGATTTTGACGGGACTTTCACTGGCAGATATATGAAGTTTTGAGTTTTGTAGTAAAATTATGCTAGTTCTACTTAAATAATCAACGCGGCTGAACCAGCAGGGCACAGCTAGTAATACCTACATACATGAAAAAGCTATTTCATTTTGTAGTATTTTCAGTGGAATACGTCTTTAGTCTTCTGACAATACTATCCATTCTAGACATCGATCAACATGAACGAGTAGTACCAGTAGGTAGGTACTGAACGTGCTGTATTACCTCAATGTTAAACTGCAGCGGGACAGTCGTAGCGGATCTCTGCTGCTGTGTACCCGCCGTAATAGAACTGTATGTAGTTGACGGTTCCGAGGTCCGCGTCGTCGTCGTGGGATATCAGCGCAGTGCTGTCCCCCTCCTTGCCGAACTGCAGAGTGCCTGAATAGTGGATGCGTGCGCTATCAGAGCAAGGCAAACACAACATGCTGGTGATTGAATTGAGAACCTTCTCCGATTTGAAGTCGGTTAATAGGAGCTATGCTTCCTGGCGCCGTGACATCTCCCTGCCTCTGCTCTACGCAGTGTATGGCGGTGCACACTACTGCCACAGTGTTAAATCATTATAATTAATCCTTCTAGTATATACTACACCCACGCTCTACTTCCCCTCCCCTATTACTCTCAGAGCACCCTAGAGACGTGTCTGTAAACACAATCTAAGAAGAGCTGCAACTTACCGTTGTCTATTCTGACGTAGAAGAACCTGAAGTGAGTAGCGGAGAGTATGTCGGGAGTGGGGACGGCTGGAACACTGGTGAAGTGGCTACTGGTATCCTTGCTGAAATACGTGCGTTGCTTGTTGTCGTATCCAATTCTGCCCTCCATAGGAAGAGTGCAGTAACTAGCATTTTTGACGAAATTGAGTTAGATACAGATTCGAAATCACCATGAAAAGATCTACATTCTGGTCTTACTCACGTATCTAAATTCGTTCAGGAACCCTGAAATTCAGGAAGCATAACTGCAGTAACTCGCTGTTTGGTTTATAATTACCTTAGATAAAGTGCATTAACTTTAGTTACTAGACAATTGGCTGTTCAAAGATGAGATAATATTACACATAAATGCAGTATCTAAAGTTAATGCATTTACATTAATTTGTATTCCTAAACAGAACCAACTAATATCTAATCATATGTGCAGCATCTTATAGTTACTGCAGTAATTTTAAGTATATTTTATAAGTTACAGTTACATGACCAAGTGTAAATGCAGTATATTTATTAGTTACTGCGCTTATTCTAAGTCGTTTAATGATTTTCTACAGGATTTTACTTAATATGAGGTAGCAACTATTACGTATTAAAATAGTTAGTACTGCATTATATGATTATAACGGAGTAAACCAGATTTTCCAATAGTGATGTAGTATGTATGTTATCCTTAAAATAAATGAAATCAAACAAAATTAATTAGCATTTCCAGTTATATTATGAATTCATATTAATATATTAGTATCAAAGAAGAAGAAAACTAGGGCAATCAAATTACTCATTTAGAGTTTGTAAGCTCTCATAATTGCTCGAAATAGGTAGGTACTTACCTACAATATTCAGTCTAATTGTAAATAATTCAGTCTTTAGTCACAATCTATGAAAATAATGGTATTTTATATATTTTATTTTTATTTTCATAATCTAAAAACTGTTATTATAATAACATAAAACACAATTACACATTGAGAATATTTTTTTCTTATGAATTATTTTAGGAACATTTTGAGATCAACTTATTTCTACGTGCTTTTCTTATTTACAAGAACTAAAATTTATACATATAGATCAATTTCAATACCCTTCTAATGATTCAGTCTTTTTTAATCAATTAGTTTTGGCATGAAATCATAATATTATAATGTTTGTATTATTCAAAGTCACCATTTTAAAAATGACATTTGCAGTAAGTATACTTATTAACGTGACAAAACCCAGTTAGAAGGGCAAAAAACATAGGTTTTAAACTCTGTCAGAAACAGGCAAACATTCCCAATAAGCTCTTCTTGTTTCTGATTTAAAAAATACTGAATCATGAGAAGTGTGTTGAAATTGTTCTATATTAGGTAAGTATGTATAAATAAGAAAAATATTTAAAAATAAGTATAAAGTTAATCTCAAAATTTTCCTAAAGCAATTCATAAGAAAACTTTATTCTGAATGTGTAATTGTGTTTTATGTTATTATAATAACAGTTTTTAGATTATGAAAATACAAAATCATTTACATTATGTGCGTTCATTTGCAGTATTGCGTAATTAAATAAAACTTGATAATGCGCCTACACTACTAGTAAAGTTATAAAAGGCATTGCACTTCACAATATGCCATTGATTTCTCATTAACATATTTTTAGATAGGTACCATTATTTTCTCTGATTGTGGGTAAAGACTGAATTATGTACCCTTAGACTGAATATTGCAGGTACCTACCTACCTATTTCGAGCAATTAGAGAGCTAACTAATTCTAAATAGGTAATTTGATTTCCCTATTATGATTATTTTCTTCTTATGTGATACCGTAAAACGAGGTGACATTTATTAATTTTAAACTTCAAATGGATCCTATGCTTGTAATTTTTCCCATAAAAATTAAAAAAAAATACTGTAGCGTGGACTCATCACGTACATTAATTATTACAACAAAAAAAAATTTTTTTTTTAATACTTAGAATAAAAATTTTTACCTAGTTATCAAAGTTAAATTGACAACGGGGCTACTTTAATAAGACACTTTTTTTTTTTTCATCGTTACGTCATTACATGATACAAATCAAAAAGAATAAATAATTTGGAAACTATGGTTTAAATAATATTGTGTTTTGAACATTTTTGGGGCTACTTTGAGTCAAGGGGTAAATTAGATAGTGGTTATTTTTGCAATATAAACAACCAAGATAAGCCAAATATTTATTATTTAGAATATTAAAGCAGTAAGCTTAACATTAATCAGTCTAGGTACACTTTTTACTTCGAGACCAATTATTTTTATCATTATTATAAAGTGTCCCATACGAAATTTTATATTGAAATGAAGCAGCATTAATATACAATTCGTCGTTGGTGATATTTTTCTATTGCTTCATCCATTATCACCTCTGTATAATTTTTGTAGTTGCGAGTAGGTACCCGCTGTCTTTTTGTAGGCTTACGTAGTATTTATTTCCTCTATGTTTGTAGTTGCGAACCATGAGGTAACTAAAATAAAACAAGAAATAGGGGTTAAATTGATAACGTATACATTCCTCCTATAAGATTGGGAACAATCACTATAGAGGTGAAATGGATAATAACTATCAAAGTCACCTCGTATATCCTATCAATGTAGCCCCGGTAAACTAAAGTGTTAATGTAAAATGAAATGGCGGCCGTAAACAAAAAACTCAAACATGCTCTTAATCTTATAGAAACGTACAATTAAAATAGTGTGAAACACTTCAACCGAAACAATAATACTTACGGTTATACCACTGAAGTTATTCATGCTAGTTGTTTACTGCTATTTCACAGTAAAGTTTAAATATTTTTTTTATTTGGTTTCGACAACAGCTACTATTTGACGCTTCGACGAAATATGGCCGAGATGTCAGTCTAACCAACAGAATAAACAAAATTTTGACTGCATTCAGTATCTCGAATTAAATCCCAAAAAACTTAACATGTTTAGTTATCATCAAAGTTACCCCAGTTCTCAAAGTAACCCCGTTTTACGGTACTAATATAATATTCAGCAACAGAAAAACATTGTGTAGGTAGGTACAGAGCAGAGATTCCAATTTATTATAATATTGAATCATAATAAAACTGGAAATACTAATTAAATTTGTTTGATTTCATTTGTTTGAAGGATAATGTACTTTTACTACATACACTATTCGGAAAATCTAGTAAGTATTACTAATTAGTTCTAATCATATACGCAGTAACTTGTTAGTTACTGCATGTATGTCTAGAAATTATTTTATTTTAAAACTGAAGTCTATTATTAGAATAGCAATAACTATTTTCTCCTAATGATACGTGCAGTAACTAAGGTACTTACTGCAGGTAAGGTTAGGATGTTTGGTCTCCTTAACAATACACTGACTAATTATAAGAGTATTTTTTAGGTTTTATCGTTGTGAAATTAAATATATATTTACAGAAGTCCATTTTAATAAATCTATAGAGTTTTTCCTTTCTTTTGATATAAGTCACGTCGAAATAACACGCATAGTTTTTATGCTACAACAAAATCAATTTTATTTTGTTTAACCGCGTTTTTCTCCGAAATATGTCTGACTAAGTTACTGCACTCTTCCTACTGAGGGCAGAATTATATCTGTTGATATTAAACAATACATATGACGTTATAAATATAACTAACATTATATATTAACATATAATGGGTTTCCAACAAAATTCTACAAAACCTATTTTTCTGTTGTTTAAGCCTAGTGAGAGGCTGCCAAGCAGAAGTTCGCGGGTTCAAATCCCAGCGCGGGCACATAACGTGATTCTGGTACAGTAGTACCCAACTTATATGGTGCGTCGTGAATCTTCGTTCGCGCAGAAAAGAAAGTATGGTCCGAAGATTAACGAAAGAATGCTTAAAACTTACAATCAACCTAAGATCACTATTATAAGGTTCATAATACACTGCAGCTGTTAGTTCCATCTCACTCATGCCACGCGGCGATCGCTAAGATGGCGGCGCGGCTGCCGACCAATAGCGGTCAATAGCATTTCCCGTGCTTTGAAAATTAATCTTCTGCGCAGGTACCTACATCGGTAAGCCATATAAGTTGGGTACTACTGTAACAACATAGACACGTTATGATCATTCGCTTTTCGGCGAAGGAAAACATCGTGAGGAAACCCACTGACGCGAGGATTATTTCGGAGGTATGCATGTTATCCACCGAGCCGGGCGGGTCCCCGTGGTGGATCACAGCTTATCCTTCTGCCGGCAGTGAAGCGCGCCCCGTGCCCAGCAGTGGGCGGATGTGGGTTGTGACATTGAGTGAGTGTAATTATTGTTTTAGTTCTAGAAATTGTGTTATAGAGCGTAACGAGGTAGTGAGGAACATACTTATGTTATATACAATATCCGAGGCTGCTGCGCTTCCTTTATTCGTCAGCCGGATAGACACGCGTCCCCTCGTCTGCAGCCCGACGCGCGTCTCGAGGAGCGCGAGGCGGCCGGCGGCGTCCCTCCGCAGCGCGGCGTGGCCGAGCGACTGCAGCGAGTAGGCAGGAGAGTGGTGGTTACTGTCGTTCAGGGACACCTCCTTACAAGGCAACTCTGAAAACAATGTCACGCTTTATTAGTTAATTCTTGTACGAAATTTTGATAAACATTAATTAATTATCAGGTGTAGATAGAAAGATAACTCTTTATTAACACCAAAATGTATAGAACACAGGAAGGGCAAACTTAAAAATAGGCACAGTTGTCGGTCTTATCGTTTAAAACGATCTCTACCAGACAACCTCGGGTGGGCTAGTCCTTAGCATTTTGCATCTACGTACCTGTTTAAAAGTCTATAATAATAAACCTCTAAAATAGAGATTTATGTTTACAGTTTACCGCGCTGCGAGTCAATTAACGGACAAAGAACGACTTAGTAAAGTGGAGGATGCTTTACTGAAACTTCCTGGGCGTTTCGGAAATAATCCAAAATTACGGTTTTTTGGGGTTGAGTCACTTCGTGCAACTCAACGCACCAACGCATCCCCGCTAAAACAAATTATAGGTACCTACCTACATATTTTTTTTTCAAAATTTCTGCGAATTTTAAAATAAATAAACAAACTCAAATACCTCCACGGAGGCATCATGCATCTAGACAGATAACAAGTGGTTCAACTTACGAGCTTGTAGGTTTGCTCGAACATTTATCACGCCGACTACTGCACTAATTAAACTGAGTTTCAATACCAAAATGCACAACACACTCATGTTTGCGAGTCACTGCCTTGTTTCACTATAACTACAACATGCCGACTCTTCATTATATATTATGCTCGTAGTTATCTTATCTGCAAATGAACTTATTAACCTTCCACAGGTCTGCTCGGGTAAAAACCCGACTATGGCAACGCCAAAATTAGGAATAGTTAAATAGATGAATCGAATCGAAAAACCTCTATCGCTCGCGATCGACACACGACTAGCACGCGCGCGCCTCCGCCGCCCAGAGATCGCCGGAGCACTCCCGGCTCACCTCGGGCCTCCCAAGTATTGCGTGTAACGTATTTTTATTTTTATTTTATTTATTTATTTATCCCCTGAGCCCCGCGGCATACAATAAACAATAAGGTACTATACCAACTGCGTGTGCGGTCATTGAAGTACCTACCTACTGAATCCTGCATACATAAGCCATGCCTCACACTTTGCCAGTTTTTATACAGAAAAATTCTTCATGCGTGGAAGCTGTGATCATCTATACCTAATAATTGTTATCTTAACGTAAAAATAAACGAATAATGTCGGGTCAGGGTTCACGCTCGCGCTGATGCAAGACTTTGCAATACAAACCTACCTACTGACGCGACTACAATACTTAGTTATAGTGGACAAGCGAGCGCTTACCACCGGGTGGACGACCAGCTCGAGTCGTTGAAGACAAAACGATGACCTAGTATCTAGGAAGCTAGCAGCGGGGACATTATACTCAGGGCTCGCTCATGAGAAGGCCTGTTCAGCTGCTTATCGTGCCTACGCCTCCACACATGTCATAGTTACACCCTGTATACATGTAAAAATACATGGTAGGTACTCAAGAACCTCACATTTTCTGAGTCCCGCTAAACCTCAAAATAATAGTCGTATTCTTTGACAGGTATGATATTAGTGTTGCAACGGAGAACCGACTTGCGGCGTAGAGTCGAGAAACCACAGAGCCATGGCTGCCATGCCATAGAGTCATGGCCGCCATGTCACAGCGCCATGGCCGCCATACCACAGTGCCATGGCCACCATGGCGTCAGCTGGCGATGAACCGACAGTGAAGAGATATCGTTATCATTATACACAATATCGATAGTGTATTAATATAATAGATACTTGGTCTGCCTCGTGCAAATAATATCGATTTAAAGATTACTTTTCGTAAATATGTGCCATGTAGTTACCGAGTTTACATTAAGTAATAGTAAATTTATATCCGGGACGAACTGTTAATTACACTATACTGCAGGTGCAGCTAGCTCTATATATTATCAGCTGTCTGCTAGAGAAAACCCGTCAAAAATGGTCCGGCCGGGTAAAACAACTTTCATGAGTGCACTCTTGGGGCTTGTTTGAATAAAGAATGTTGAGTTTGATTTTGATATAAATAATGAGTTTTGAATGAATAGAGCGGGGCCGAGGTTTCGCACCCGACGCCACTGAATTGCAATGCACACGTGATTGATTAAAGATTTTTGCAATTTTTTCTTAAAAAAACGTAGCCTCACATTAGGATTGCTCCTGTATCGTGGGTGCCGTATGCGATAATTTCACATACACATCACACCCAGACCAGAAACAAATATTTGTGGCTCGTACAAATATTTGTGGAACGCACAAATATTCGTTCTGGGCGGGAATCGAACCCGCGACACCAAGCGCAGCAGTCTGATTGCTCAGCCGCTACGCCAATGTGCCGTCGACTAAAATGACGTCACCAGACGCTCGTCTCCAAACTCCATTCTCAAAGATAATGAAAGTTTGCCAAACAAACAGATAGGGGAAGTGTGACGTCATTGGACACTCCTTATTTGAATGATTTATTACCTATTAGGTAGGGAGGTGTCTGTAGCAACCAATAGACTGGAAAATGTCGAGCCAATAGTTAGAAATCCTCTCCGATTAATCCTAATCTTATATATAACTAGTTGGTGCCCGCGACTTCGTCTACGCAGGCTTAGTATTTAGAGCAGCTTATAATTATTAGCATGACGTAGAAAAGAACTAACATTATGACATTAAAATTATCACACATTTTCGGTTAATTTCAATACCTACCTATACCTATATATGTGAGCAGTTATATCTTTATTTCTTTAGTAAATAGAGTGACTTGGCAATTTCACACGGCAACATAAATCTATGTTAAGCGCTTTGTGCTTGTATTTGTTTAAAGTACACCTATACGGAAGACTATATTTAGATTATCTAATAGATTATGCTTTCTCGATAGAGGTTCCTGCTCGCCCCACGGGCCCGCCGTGCGACTCAATGTTGGTATGTGAATAGCGAGTGTATTATTTGTTTCTTTCTCTCTTTACAAAATGATGAATCGCAGGAAGTCCTCTCGGCCCGCGAGGCTCGGGCGGCGGCGCGCCTCGCCTCGCTGCAGGCGGCGAGCGTGCCGAGCGTGCCGGAGTACGCGGACCCGGAGTGCCGACCCGACCACGGCCCGGAGGACCACGAGGGGAAGGGACAGAAGGTATTTTCCTAGACAAAGTGGCAGTATTATTATTTTTTTAATTGTTTTCATTCATTGGTTCACAAAACTGGTTGTTTCACATAAAATTAAACTTAGAATTAACGTGATAGGCAACATGCGACTTGTGAAAAACCTACTGGATGCCAACATTACACAGCATGCACATTGGGTGTATAACTACTTACTATATTACATAGTATTAACATAATACTGAGTGTATGTATTGTATATTGCAGGGTGACTCTACACGCGGGCGGCGCCGCGCGCGGAGTCACTGGCTCGAGGCGCAGGCCTCCGAGACAGACCTCTGAATATATCCAACACACCCTCACACACCCTCACACACACACACACAAGGTCCCACATTATGAATCTTCACTCACGGATTCAACGCTGAATATCAATGAATATTTTTCATGAATGAGAAATGCGATTCTCGAATAGAAATCGT
Organism: Hylaea fasciaria; assembly: GCA_905147375.1. Lineage (NCBI taxonomy): Eukaryota > Metazoa > Arthropoda > Insecta > Lepidoptera > Geometridae > Hylaea > Hylaea fasciaria. The sequence goes on along the minus strand of LR990220.1, from coordinate 5,631,282 downwards.
CAATGTTACGCAAATTGATCAATGTTTACAAAAAAGGTTCATTGCATTCGCAAATTAATGTCGTTCTAACATTGTTACTAATAACATTTTTACATTGTTACTAATCGACACGTCTAGGACGTCGAATGCATAATCTCACAAAATATTGTAAGTATAGAGAAATATTACAAAATATTATTAAAATAATGAATATTATATTTATCAAAATCGGTATTGAAAAGAAAATATATTATTGTTGCCTTAAATATAAAATATAAATTATGAAAATAAAATATTCTAAAATCCATGTTATGCCTGTTGTAATGAAGCTCTTTTTCGTGCAAACGCGACGACTTATTGTTACAAATCTGCAAATGAAAACGTATGTTCAAAAATTGTGTAACATTATCAGTATACAATCAATTAATTTATAAGTACGACTTTTGTCGTGTGGCAAATGTAACGGTGCAGCGCCAAGGAATATTATTATAACTATTGTGTCATCGCCATTGAAGACCGAGAATAACCTAACAAAACTTATTCACAGTAGACCTCGCGATCAGAGGAGAGCCATTATCATTATATAACCAACCAATATCATAATAGGCCAATAAATGACGCTATAGCAAACTTCCCCCCATTTTACCCCCTAACAAAAATCCTTAAAAAAAGTTATAAATACAAAGAACCTATAATATAACAAATCTCATAAAAATAGGTCGAGAAACGCGACCTGCAGCCCGGAATTAACATCTGGACAAAAGCAAAAGCGGCCTCTTTAAAATGGAGACCTTGGCTTCGCTCGGTCAATTATTATCAAACTTATTCATAATTATAGGTATACTAATATTATAAAGAGGAAAACTTTGTTTGTTTGGTTGTAATGAATAGGCTCCGAAACTACTGAACCGATTTGAAAAATTCTTTCACTGTTGGGAAACTATGCTATCCCCGGTACACATAGGCTACCTTTTATTCCGTAAAAATTAATGGTTCCCGCGGGATAGTAGTTAACGCGGGTGAAACCACGAGGTGCTTCTAGTCAACGATAAAGAGAAGATGTTCAGTTCTGTTCAGTTGGGCGCTGCCAGTATCGACATAACTGCAATCATAATTAACTGAACACAGATTGAGCGTGTTACACGATTTTGGAATGCTAATATAATACGTTAAATATTATTGTAAGACGAAAATTGTAACATAGCATTAAACATTTAGCTCGCTGAAATATAAGCCCCCTCCCCTTAAACATATTATGTGATATATGAAGTTACATTTAACTGTTTCATTTCTGTGTTGTTTATAAAAATATTATATATAAATTGTTATGAACATCTAAAGAATCTCAATGTTTATGAAAACGCCATCTCTCAGCCAATATGAGGTACTAACTGTCTGCAGTGAAAAGTGAAAAATGCTGAGGCTTTCAATGTTTTTGCGTAATGTATGTTAATGTAAGTGTGCAAATATGTATAAATGTATGTATGTATAGAGGGCGGGAGTGGGGGCGGCTGGTGCTAGACTAGTTATTGTAATGACTAACGAAATAAACCATTATAACTTGACCTTTGGTGTTTATTGAACTCTGTGAAATTGCTATCTATACCTAATATTATAAAGAGGAAAGTTTTGTTTGTTTGCATTGAATAGGCTCCAAAACTACAGAACCGATTTGAATAATTATTTCACTGTTGGGAAGCTACACTATCCCCGGGTGACATAGGCTACTTTTTATCCCGTAAACATTAACGGTTCCCGCGGGATAGCAGCTAACACGGGTAAACCGCGAGGCGCTTCTATCGGCTATTCTGCGTCGAACGGCGTATCGTGCTGTCGGTGTGTGTCCATTGTGTTAGAGTTTAATAATGAAACACTTCAGGTTGTATTTTATTTTACGGCCTAATCCCGCCATTCTTTTTATTCCTCTTTCTTTCTACCATAGACCATCCTCCTCCGACCGGAGATCCGACAAGTGTATGTTTGTCGTTGAACATCTGTCAATGTCAACATGCAGTTGTCACAATGACAAAGTTATGGCTTCGCAGGGCCATTGCATTTAGCTAGCGGCTATACAAAAGAGTATTTATAGGTTTGCAGTTATAGTTGAAATACAATTTGACAGATGTTCATTACCATAGATTATAATAACATTGTGCCAATATTATTTAAAAATACTAGCTATTGTTTTACAGTGGATACCTAAAGTAATAATAACAATAATACAATCGTGCCATTTTGGCCCAATATCACATTTTCAACTGTCACAACCTAACAATTGATAGCACTCGTGATAACTGTTATCTGCACTCCGATGAACTCTGAACTAAGTATTTCATGACATAATGTCCATTGACGTCAACGCCCTGCTCGGATAACCTCCCTTGTCGACTGATGGTACGCGCACCGCTTTGTTACCTACATCTAACATTATCTTATTTATATTAATAAAAGAAAGTCGCGTTAGTTACACTTTTTATCACTCAAGACCGGCTGAAAATTGGTAGGAAGGTAGCTGAGAACCAGGAGAAGGATATAGGATATTTATTCAAAATGTTACTACAGGAAACATTTTGAAACGGAATAATATATCTGGTAAAATCGGGTTGTACAGTTGACTACTGTCACTCATTTTGACTCATAGAGACAATGACAGGACAACGTCTGTCGGGTCAGCTAGTGATTGATAAACTTGTTCCCGATTGCGGTCAAACGACAAAGATTTGATAATGGTTAGGTACGGATAAAAGTAAAACGGTACAGAGATACTTAGTTTTAATTGAATGGATTATGTTTGTAGATTTTACAGCACTAAACCTACACATAATACTTACCCACTGTTATAGGTAGGGTCATGTGGTCAACAGTGGATCACTTTTTTTCCGACACATTTGACATAGCTCTAAAATGGTGGTATCATATTGTTATTAAAAACCAACATAGAATAGTTCATCTACTTTGATTCTGCATTATTATTTTCTTCAATATTGGCATAGGAAAAAGATCGTGATAGTTTTTTTTAACTACCAGAAATTAGCCACTGTGTACCATGAGGGTCGAAACAGTGGCTCGCCCTTAAGTACACAGTGGTTCAGGGTAGTACAAATTGGATAATTTAACATCATTTATCACAAATAAAACAAGTTATTATAAATTCAATCACTAATATTCGTTACTTTCATAACGAATTGTTGAAAAATGGTTTAACAACAATAGTTATAAGCCCTGAAGTTCTAAAAGATGGGTATCTTTGAAATAATGTAAAAGTTTGCTAGAAGCACAAAGCAAAATATATTTTTAATAATTGAAAATAAGGCCTCAAAATTAACCGCCTTGGTCATGGCTTTAGTATCTTCTACTTACAACACTTTGTGTAGATTACCTACGGTAAAAAAACTTTGGATGGTAAGCTAACAGAAAAGTCCATAGCAAATCATGATCTACTGTGAACTTCCATCAACTGAGCCGCTGTGGACTCAATCGCCATATTAAATTCAAAGCTACACATAAAATAAATTACGCCTTTATTGAAAGTGAATTATGCATATAAAATACCATAAATTAATACGTATCACAAAGAAAATAAATGCCACAGTGAAATAATACATAGAAAAGGAGATGGAACAAAATACTTCTTACCAAGAATTCGTACTTTTTCCACAGAAAATCGAAAAATACCTGTTTCACAAAAATCGCGCGCTGCGAGCACTACCCGACTAGTTCGAATAAGTTTGTGACATAAGAGCTACCAATGGGCCAATGAGGCGTACAAATATCTCTGTTAATTTCTCGGGTACTGGTACTGAGCCACTGTATCTGCTATCGCCACTGTATACCACATGACGATACTGTCAAAAATCGGTTGAACGTCAAAAATCGGTTATTCAATGCCATATCCCAACTATGAGGCTACACTTACGGAGAACGTCAAACAACGGGATTTGCGGGATATTCAATGGGATATCACGATAGGTGTTGCCTCTGCATAAGAGTCATATTATCGAGTGTCCTAGGTCGATTGGGTTTCGTATTTATTTAGGCACAGTGCAAGGCTTTGACGTATTTATCGAGTTGCTAACTGTTACCGCGCCTTAAAGTGAATTGTAGAGACGTCGCCTTATAACAAGATCCGACATGAAGCATCTCCGTGTGGATAGGTGCAACAGCCAACCAGCGTCGAGTACTCGACTGACGTCACACGGGCCGCATCGAACCACCTTCAGGAGGATGACACTGCCGTTACCGCTCTCGAAGAACGTACCTATCTATAACCTATTATTTTCAAAAACCATTGTAAAATCGTAATAAACGTGATAATCAGTAGGTATTCAAATTAAACGCTTTATTTTTCGTCTACGCCTCCGACTACAACACTGGAACCTGTCACCTAGGAACGGAACCTGTAAATCGCATAGCTGATCGGCCGACTGCCGAAACACTAACAAAGGTTTAGTTAGTTGATATAAATAATAGTCTTATCTTTTGACAGAGATGATAATATTATAGCCAGGGGCAACGGACCTCCGCAAGCGGGGTAGAGTCGAGCCGACACAGCGCCACGGCCGCCATGCCACAGCGCCACGGCCGCCATGCCACAGCGCCACGGCCGCCATGCCACAGCGCCACGGCCGCCATGCCACAGCGCCACGGCCGCCATGCCACAGCGCCACGGCCGCCATGCCACAGCGCCACGGCCGCCATGCCACAGCGCCACGGCCACCATGCCACAGCGCCATAGCCGCCATGGCGTGAGCTGGCGGTCGATCTAAGCATTGCTTATTGCAAATCACTGCCATGTTTTAGTAATATTAGGTCCGGAGTCGAAATAAAAATCGAATGGGTAGGTATATTTTGATACACGACATTTATTTATAATTATTATGGGTACAATTTTACAACAGATATTGTTATCCCATGGAAAGTATATTAGTTACCTACAATGCTATTCTACAACTGGACGGCGTTATGAAATAACGGAAGAAGCGACGAATCAGTAAAACTGAGAAAAAGAGCTTCAAAGTTTTGAAATTTAAATATGTTGCTGGGAGCACAATATTTATGTTATTGGTGTGATTTTTACTTAAGTGATATATTATTAGGTATGTATATTTTATTTCATAAAAGAACATATTTTTGTATGATGCATAGTAAAGAAGAATTGTCATTTTTCCGCTTAATTCCATATTACGTTTTACATTATTTGTACGATTTTAAAATTGCATTATGGAATCAGGCGGCATTTTGTCATTTAATACGTTTATACAATTTAGTTTTGGGGGAAATAAAGGGTTTAAAGAGATTACATCCAGAGGCAAAATAGTTAGTATACAAGGTGTAACAGCAAGGTGTAGTAATACTGAAACTACGCATACACATACATATTTCGAAGTAGTCTGGAGGTACTATAAATCTGTAAGTAGTTACGGTAATGAATTATTACACGTCAAAGTTTACTGCAAAACTAACCATCGTTCAACCCTAGTTATCAGCTGGGCAATGTCAGTGAACTTGAGGCGTAGGCTAACATGTACAGTCTTACCCAACTTATATGGTGCGTCGTGAATCTTTGTGAAGTGTATTATGAACCTTATAATAGTGATCTTAGGTTGATTGTAAGTGTTAAGCATTCTTTCGTTAATCTTCGGACCATACTTTATTTTCTGCGCGAACGAAGATTCACGACGCACCATATAAGTTGGGTAAGACTGTACACCTCTAGCCGGCGGCATTACTCAAACAAAACTAGGTGTAGAAGTAAAGTTTTGGTAAAAGTTCCACCAAAAATTACTAGATGGCGCCAGGGCCGTTTCTAAGAAATCCTGCATCGCGCAAGCGCTGTGTGACCGGCGTAACGTGACGTCATCCGTATCATGTTAGGGTTGTAATATTTAGTTATTTTGTCAATTTGAGTGAAAAAATCGATTATCGATTTCAGGTTTTAGTACCCTGGCAAATGATTCATCACCAGGTACACATACCCACATTTCAATATTACTACACCTTGCCGATACACCCTGTATATTACCAAAAATAAACAAAAACTTGTTTTTTGACAACAAAACAATCGGATAAACGGTTGAATAAATGAAAAAATATACCTACTTAATAAAAAATCGAAAACGTAAAGCAATTTTTACTCATTAGCCCAGTGGAATTAAATATTAAAATCGCGAAGCGATATTGGTGAAATCCCTCGTCCTTTGAAAAAGGTCACTAATAAAATGTTTTTGTACGTTTAATCAACTTTCATTTAAGTACAAGACGAAGTCTGTGACACTAATAGTTCACTTACAATCTTGAAGGTAAAAATGGGGTTTGAAGAATTGGCGCAAAATGCATTAAATCATATAAAAAGGATAGAAATACGTTTTCATTTGTGGCCACCTTGCTATACTGAAAGCTAGTTAATCGTACTAAATCATTGTTTCAGTGAATTTTTTCATAGGACCAGGGATTTTACCAATATTCTGCTTCGAGCGGATGCAAAACTTAAAATCGTAATTTTTCCGGAAAAACTTACCATATTTGAAGGGCCACAGTTTGATCGTTATAGGGTTTATAGAGCTGCGTTTGGGTTTCAATTATTGCAAATTGTATTAACCTTATAAAAGTCCAGAAGTGCACTTGTCCAAAACGCATAGTATATGACTTATAGAGCAAAAAAGTGGGAAAAGTCTCAAAACTTCATAGTTTTTTGCGCGTTGCCCAGCTAGCACAAGTTTTCCAAAGTTGCTAATATGGATTTAGGTATACCATATCCTTACTAGTCCATACAACCTACCAAAAATGCAGTACCACATCAAGCATTGCGATTTTAGGCCTATTTTATATCGAATTCCAATGGGTTATAATGATTGTTTGATTCTCAATCAATGAAATAGATGAACCTATGGATACTCAATAACGAACTATGCGCCTATTTTTGGTGGGTAATTTGATTTTGCATTTTAGATATTTTATAGTTGTTTAATAATGAAACAACTAATTAAGTCAAATGTCGCCAGGATTTAATTCGTTTCAGTTTAATAAAACCTTATTTATTGTATTTTGGAATAGCGACTTAGGCGCTTAGTTTGGTATTACAAAGCGATAAAATGCATAGAACCTAACACTTTAAGACATGTCGCTTGATTCACCCCTCTCTATTTCAGGTAGGAGAGTTGATTTTTGAACAAAAAAACGACTAGGAATATAGTTTAAAGTCTCTACAATCGAACTGCATCATTAACTTCTTTTTTTTGTTTGTTCGTGTTATTCGTTATTTCATAACGCCGTCCAACTTATTTGAAATTATAATAACATAACCTAAGTAGGTCTAGCCAGATAGTGTATATAATATGTATAATTATAGTCGTACTTAATGAACTTAGACGAGTTTCACGACGAGAAAGAAACGAGAAATTCTCGTTTCATGCGCGGCGGAGTTCTCAGCCGGGGGCGGGGGTGCTCCACTGCGGAACAAGAGCCGGCAGCGGACGGAGGCGGCAGGAGACAGCCGCCCCGGGGCAGCTGGAACGCACAGGCGCACCGAACATTCAATACAAGTTTGTACATAAGATTACAGTTTGCTATGTCTGTCTGTTTGCTCCGGCTAATCTCAGGAACGAAGGAAGTCAATACGGATGAACCCGGTAGGGGCACAGCTAGTAATACCTACATACATACAAAAGCTATTTCATATTGTAGTATTTTCAGTGGAATACGTCTTTAGTCTTCTGACAATACTATCCATTCTAGACATCGATCAACATGAACGAGTAGTACCAGTAGGTAGGTACTGAACGTGCTGTATTACCTCAATGTTAAACTGCAGCGGGACAGTCGAAGCGGATCTCTGCTGCTGTGGGCCCGCCGTAAGAGAACTGCATGTAGTTGACGGCTCCGAGGCTCGCGTCGTCGTCGGATATCAGCGGAGTGCTGTCCCACTCCTTGCCGAACTGCAGGGTGCCTGAACAGTGGACGTGTGCGCTCAGAGCAAGGCACACACAACATGCTGGTGGTTGAATTGAGAACCTTCTCCGTTTTGAAGTCGGTTAATAGGAGCTATGCTTCCTGGCGCCGTGACATCTCCCTGCCCCGCGGCTTCGCTCGCACTGTTACCCGTTTTTCAGCGGAAAAGCTTTTTCTATCAATCTTAGCTATGTGCACACACGGCTGCTCTCCGCAGTGTATGGCGGTGCACACTACTGCCACAGTGTTCAATCATTATAATTAATTATTCTAGTATAATAATATACTACACCCACGCTCTACTTCCCCCCCCCCCCTTTTACTCTCAGAGCACCCTAGAGGCGTGTCTGTAAACACAATCTAAGAAGAGCTGCAACTTACCGTTGTCTATTCTGACGTAGAAGAACCTGAAGTCAGTAGCGGAGAGTATGCCGGGAGTGGGGAACTCTGCAACTGTGCCGGAGCGGTCACTGGTAGTATGCTTGTATAAATACGTGCGTTGATTGTTGTCGTATTCAATCTCTGTTGATATTAAACAATAAACATTATAAATATAACTAACATTATAAATTAACATCATGGGTTTCCAACAAAATTCTACAAAACCTATTTTATGTTGTTAAAGCCTAGTGAGAGGCTGCCAAGCAGAAGTTCGCGGGTTCAAATCCCAGTGGGGGCACATAACGTACCGTGGATTCTTATAATAACATAAACACGTAATTATCATTCGCTTTTCAGCGAAGGAAAACATCGCGAGGAAACCCACTGACGCGAGGATTATTTCGGAGGTACTATATATGCATGTTACCCACCGAGCCGGGCGGGTCCCCGTGGTGGATCACAGCTTATCCACACTGTCTGCAGTGATGCGCGCCCCGTGCCCAGCAGTGGGCGGATGTGGGTTGCGACATTCAGTGAGTGTAATTATTGTTATAGAATTAGAAATATTGTTGTCGAGCATAATGAGGTGGTTAGGTACACACTTATGTAGTATCGAATATCCGCGGTGTCTGCGCTTCCTGTATCCTTCAGCTGGATATCCACGTGTCCCCCCGCCCGCACCCCAACGCGCGTCTCGAGGAGCGCGAGGCGGCCGGCGGCGTCCCTCCGCAGCGCGGCGTGGCCGAGCGACTGCAGCGAGTAGTGCGGAGAGAAGCGGTTACTGCCGTTCAGGGACACCTTCTTACAAGGCAACTCTGGAAACAAAATTACGCTTTACTATTAATTGATGCTTTTATAACATTTTGAATTCCTACGTATGAAATTCCTACTATGAAATTAATGAAATTTATTAATACCAAAATGTAGGTACAGAACACAGGAAGGACAAACTTAACAATAGGTACAATGGGCGGTGTTCAATACAAAACATAAAATAATACAATATGGTAAGAAATAGGCAAAATAAGTAGTTTTTTTAAGTTATTTTAATAGCAACACTAGAATTAGGTTTTTTATGTAATGACCACCACCGGTGGCCATCTTAGGCATTGTTCACACCGTTTTTATTTCTGTGCTATGAGCAGATATTGTATTTCTTAAAATAAATTCCTAAAAATTCAGTTAGCCTTTTATTTAACAGGCGGATCTGTACCAGCCAACCTTGGATGGACAAGACCTTTGCATTTTGTACCTACCTGTTTATCTTCGTCGCGTTGTTTGTCCGCGATGGACTCCTAAACTAAGGAACCAATTGTTGAAAGATAGGATAGCTTACATCTCGATTATTTATAGTCGCAATAACAAAAAGCTTAGCCACAGCAATGCGTAGCCGTGTCTGCTAGTAGTCTATAATGATAAACCTCTACAATAGAGGTTTATTTTGCACTAGGTGTGTGTAGAATTATGACAACAATGCAAATTGGTTTTAAAAGATTGAATTTGATTATTTTTTATTTGAAAGTGAACGTGACTACTTGTGAAATATTCTTACATTTTTAAATTGTATACCTACTTACCTAGGTACTTATTATATTTCTCGCAATCTCGGTGTGAAAATTTGTGTTTTACGCGGGTCTCAGACGACTCACTCATACTCGATTCTATGTAAAGTATGTAAAGTAAATAATGAGTCGTTTTCGTCCCTTGTAAAACAATCTTATATTTATAGTTTACCACACTGCAAGTAGGCCACAACTAAGTGGCTAAAAGTCCCAAAAAAAAAAAAGATTAAACAAAAAAAATACACACTGCAAGTCAATTAACAGACAACTTACTAGTAGTGGATGGGTTACTGAAACTTCCTGGGAGTTTTAGAAATAATCCAAAACTACCCTTTTTTGGGTTTGTATCACGCACTCGTGCACGTTAACGAAAATTAATTGATTCATTATGGCTCTTTTTAATATTACACAATGACATGGTCACCCGAAGAAACAATTCCATAAAAATACAAAATCAACAAGTTCGTGTTACTCTCAAGGCACCGACGCATCCCCGCCAAAACTATTATAGGTAGCAGGTACCTATACATATTGTTGCGGTGCCTGGGTTATTGGAAAAGGCGCCATCTATGGAGGAGTAGTAGGAGCTAGCTCACTGTGCGGCTGCTTGTATTCGAACAGCGCCATCTCTGGACAAGAGATCGTACTACTCGTCAGGTGCTAGAATGTTGCCAGAGAGAAATGGCCCTAGCTAGACGCGACCACTACAGTGTGGGTGTAGAGACATTCAGTGAGTAACGGACTCCTGTCGGCGTTCCTGATTAAATCGAGGTTCTGCGTGTGAAACCGGAATATTTATTCCTATCCGGAACCCCCAGCTCGTAACAATATTATATTTCCGCGCACTGTTAAAATAAATAGACTAAATCGACGACCTCCCAACGAGGCATCATGCATCTAGACAGATAACAAGTGGTTCAACTTACGAGCTGTTACTGCTGTCAGGTTCTGCAGCACTTCCGTCTGCATGTCGTACAATCTTAGTATATTATAATCAATATCACGAAGGTATTTTTAGTACCAAAGAAGTGTACCTATCTGAAGGGCAATCTGTAGCGTTCATCCGCTTGACTCGTGTAGACCACTCTTTAAAAAAGCGGCTAAGTGCGAGTCGGACTCGCCCATGAAGGGTTCCGCAACAGCAAGATAATAATAAATAATATTAATAATTCAGCCTGTAACTGTCCCACTGCTGGGCAAAGGCCTCCCCTCACTATCGTGAGGAGGATTAGGCCATAATCCACCCCGGGGGCCTGGTCCGGGTTGGTGGCAGCAAGAAACATGATTAATAGTTCTAGTTCTATTAGTTCGTTGTAACTTTGATCGATGTTATAATAATAGTGTTTTTTTACGATTTATGACGTAGGTATTTAAAAAAAAACTACTAACTAATCTCGTTCAAACACTTTTTTTGGTGGAAGTTTGCATGGTAATGTACCTATTCAATATTTGTTTTTTAGTTTTATCTTTCTCTTATTTTAGAAGTACCGGGGGCGGGGGGGGGGGGGGGGGAAGGGGGGGCACATATTTTACCACTTTGGAAGTGTCTATTGCATGCAGGACTTCGTGAACTTCTTCGTGACTTCAAATAAATTATTTCATTTTAATACATTACATAATTATTATAGTTTTATCATAGCCTGTAACAGGTAGAGGCAGCAGAAAGACGTAAAGTTTGTTGCTTCCTCAAAGTCAAAGCATTTATTGTAAATAGGCAATTAAATCGCACTTTTACAAGTCAAACAGCTAATTCTCGTTAACAAAGAGAATCGTAAAAACATAAAGTATGATAGATTTAATTAATTATTTCTCTACCTATAGTAAACGTCGGAACGGAGGAGGTAGTGGGGAAGAAAAATCTCATTGAAATTTGTGTGCAACGTAACGTGAGCACCAGCGCTAGTGACTGTACCAGGAAGGGGACTGACTGAACATGCAATGTTGTAAATCTCAATGTGGATCCTGTATTCGCAAATATTCGCCGAGGACGTTCTATACTTAGCGGGTGGAGATGTGCAAGAGACGCCGCGTGCGCTGCTTATCCTCCATAGTTCTCGTCATCGGGAAACACTCCACCTCGGTTGGTAATAACATATTTATACAAGAAGCCCGCAGGGTTATCATCTTATCATCGCATGACCTTCTGACCGAGTGGAATTTTATTTGTGTCTTTTGAGGGGTTCGTCTGTGCCAATGAAGAGTTTTACATAATATTTTACTATAGGGAACTCCAAGGCTCGTTTTCTTGATACTGCATTTTTTTCTATCCTCTGTTAGTTGCACTTTCATGTAACAAAGAAATAATTATACCGAGTTGGTAAAGGCGCTTATATATATCGCTTATTTTTAGATTACAATGTACAAGGTAGGTGGCATAAGACCACGGCTACCCTGAACATATCGATGAATAGGATAAGTATAATAATTATTTCGGAGTTTTGTATATGAACTTATTTTTTATTTCAATAATTTTGGGGTTGTAGGTATAACTTGGGTAGGTACCTACCTAAGTCTGAAGAGAAAATATGTTTCGCCCACATCTGAGGCGTAATTTCAGTGATAAATCTTTTATATCAAGTGCGTGCGTGCAAGCAACGCCGCGAGTAGGTAAATGAGACAATAATATACATTTTTAAAATGAGCTAACTAATGCCTTTCATTTGATACCATACAAGGCAGCTACACTTCAAAAACAAATGTTGTGCACGATCTTATTTCCTCTAGAGAGCGGCATATTCAATGTATCGTGACGTCACATAGCGTATACCCATCAGACACTGAAGCGGCGCCTCATTACTACTCATTAGTTAAACTATGCGTAGTTTAGAAGTTATGAGGGAACAGACGAACATACATACAGACATATACATATCGGTCAAACACATAACTCTCCGTTCGCTTCACCGTACTCGGGTAACAAGGACTAGTTTTTAATGTAAGTAGGAGAGCTTCTAAACGGTCAGTGGTGCGATTGCAGAATCTGCATAAATAGACAGTGCTTGGTGCTATTTGAACAGTTGCGCTTCCAGAAAGGAGGAGGTTCTATGTTCGAACAACCCTTAGCATCAACTCGAAAGCCAAGCAGCCTTACTTACTAGGTATGGTGTATTTATTTTGTGTGTCTCTGGTCTCCCTGGGTGTTTATGGTCGCGCAGATGGTATGAAAAGCTGAGTATCACCTCAAAGATAAAGCGTGTTTTCGTGTTAGGTGGCTTGAACCCCTCGCTTCTCTCAGAACTCTATATGACTAACTTCCCTTGCTACGCTCTGGAGTTAACTCTACAGTCCCTCGTTACGTTCGATATGCCGCCAGTGGCGTAAGACACTGCTTTGAATCCTCTTGGTGCATAATCTAGGTTTTATCCTACTAACTGCGTACGTTCATTGAAGTACCTACAGATCCCAGCAAACATAGATTAAGCCATCTCTCACACTTTGCCAGTTTTTATACAGATAAAGTAAGTCTTCATGTGTGGAAGCAGTGATCAGCTATATTATATACCTAATAATCATTATCTTTTCGTAAAAATAAACGAATGACTTTCAGGTCAGGGTTCACGCTCGCGCTGATGCAAAATCCACTGCGCAGGGGATTTTTGGAATAAGCCCATAAAGTAATAGGACGGCGAGGTGGGGTTACTGCTGTTCAGGAACAACTCCTTACAAGGCAACACTGGAAACAAAGTCACGCCCACAGCTGGGCACTTAGTCAAATAGTTAACTTGATAAGATTAACTTCGTTAATCGTTATTCCGCTACAAAAAAAGTTAGCTTCGTTAAACGAAGAATTAACGCAAGTTAACGTTAATCGTTAATCCGTTAATATGTGTAAAATTGTATTTTTATATCGTTGCGTTAGTGAACTTATAAAACCAGTTGGTTTAGGTTTGGAAGTTAACAGGTTAGGAACAAAATAAAATATTACTTGTATAATAAAATTCAAATGTGTAATTTAATCGTCGGGCATAAGGTGCATATTCCCTTTCATGAACATTAACATGTTGAAGTTCCCGTCTGAAAGCGAGTCTCGATTTGGTGTTAAAATGTCTTTACCCGTGGAAAACAGACGTTCAACTGCAGCACTTGAGGGTATAGCAGTATTGTATTTAATGAATAGATTCCATGAATGGTTTTAATTATATACTACACTAAACAGTAGGTACACTTCTTCTACCTAACTAAATTACACTGCAGTCTTTATCAACACGCAAATGATCATTGATAGTAATTTATAATAACAACAAACAAAACACTCGTCACTCTAAGCACCGGCGCTAAGTAATGAAATGACCAAACGAAACAAATTTCTTCGCAGTTTTCTCACTCGCACGCGCCGGCATAATTTACCTAGTTTTGTATTTGTTTCATCGCTGGCACGCGCCGCCCGGCTCTTGTCGTTCGTTTCATACTAGTCTGAACCTGTTTTTCGCGCCGCGCCGCGGTGCCGTGCGGTAAATAGTAGGCATAGGATTAACGATTAACGGAAGTTAACGTGTCCGTTAACATTTTTATGAGTTAACTTAAAAGTTAATCCGTTAATCAAAATGTTAACTTCGTTAATTAACAATTAACGGATTAACGAGTTAATGCCCAGTTATGGTCATTGGTCACGCCTTATTATATTTTATTCTAAATCGATTTGAAAAAATAATTATTATGTAGGTATCATATTAACGTAAAATTTTAATCCTAATAATCAGTAGGTACATAGTATAAAACAAAGTCGCTTTCTCTGTCCCTATGTATGCTTAAATCTTTAAAACTACGCAACAGATTTTGATGCGGTTTTTTTTTACTAGATAGAGTGATTGAAGAGGAAAGTTTATATGTATAATAACGTAGTGTAACAGGACAGCCTGTGCATATCTGTGGTAACGGGTAAGTTACGTCATTATTTTGTTAAATGTCACTGCCAGACCACCAGACTGTCGGTAAAATGTCAAGATTGGCAGCCAAGGGGTCGTCTGGTTCCGCCATGGATTGAGGATGGTAAATACGTTATGTTTGAACATTACTGCGAAGCGGTGCACTACAACAGTGTAAGTGATATAAACGACTCATTTAACGGCTACTTTCTGGACTGGTCTTACAGTAGTGATACCCGTGCGAAGCCGGAGCGGGTTGCTAGTAAGTAATCTTATAAACGTGAGTGTGTGTATGGATTTTTGTTACTCTTTCACGCTCGAACGGCTGGACCGGTATGCATGAAATTTGGTACGCAGATAGGTCCCCCCGCCCTCCCCCGACATATAAACTGGCAGCTGTCATTTAGATTGACAACTGACAGCTGTCATTTAGATTGACAACTGACAGCTGTCATTTAGATTGACAACTGATAGCTGTCATTCAGTTTGGATTTATAGTAGATCTCAGATTAATCATCTAACGTCTATGTAGTATAGGTACAAAAGAACAGAAAATAAGTTGTATTATCTTTTATCTATATATTAATAAAAGAAAGTCGTCTTAGTTACACATTTTATAACTCAAGAACGGCTGAACCGACTTGGCTGAAAATTGATAGGAAGGCAGCTGAGAACCAGGAGAAGGATATAGGATACTGTTTATTCCGTTATCACGGGAAAAATTTGAAACTAGGAAAAATATAAGTATCTGATAAAATCGGGTTGTATACCTACAGTGACTCATAGAGACTGACAGGACAACGTCTGTCGGGTCAGATAGTCCTACTTCCTACTAATATTACAAACGCGAAAGTTTGTAAGTATGGATGGATGGATGGATGGATGTTTGTTACTCTTTCACGTAAAATCTACTGAATGGATTTTAATGAAACTTTACAATAATATAGCTTATACATCAGAATAACACATAGGCTACAATTTATAAAGATACTGTGTGAGTTGTCCAAAAAATGACGATAAGTGTCAAGTATACGTAGGAAAAAATCTACCATCTGCGAGCTATTCTGGCGTGCGCTGCCAAAACCGCTAGAGTTACACATATAATATATTGTAATGTATGATGGAAATGTTTATCTAAAATAGTTCTACAAAAAACCCCGCCACAGTATAATATACATGTATCTATATCTTATGTGTAAGCCATTATAGCTAAAATAGTGAACCATAACTACAATAAATAGGTATGTGTGATAATTTTAATGTCATAATGTTATGTAACAGGACAGCCTGTGCATATCTGTGGTAACGGGTAAGTTACGTCATTAATTTGTTAAATGTCACTGCCAGACCACCAGACTGTCGGTAAAATGTCAAGATTTGCAGTCAAGGGGTCGTCTGGTTCCGCCATTGATTGAGGATGGTAAATACGTTATGTTTGAACATTACTGCGAAGCGGTGCAATACAACAGTGTAAGTGATATAAACGACTCATTTACGGCTACTTTCTGGACTAGTCTTACATATCAGAAGCGGGACAGCGTGAAAACAAATAGTTTTCACGAACCACCCACGAGCTCGCCCACAGAGATTTGCTCAATTTTATAGAATTTCATTGAAATACATATAAAAGAGAGAAAATATTCATCAAATTTGTGAGCTGAGCATTAAATTGATGAGAAATTAACGTTTGCTGCGTCGTTGGAAACAGATTGAGACGATTGAGATACTTTGAAACGTCATAATTTTTTTTTCTGATTGCATTTTTAGAATAATTTACATTAATGCCTCAGTCACCATCCTGTCACTCTATCCCGATTATGGAAAAACCAAATATCAGTTATTGTTGTGTATGAAATACATAAACGATTAAATATTAATCTGTCATAATACCTACTTCCTTACTCGAAAATTAACTTGGTTTCGAGGTACCTACCTAATGTAGATGCGCCATCAAGACTTTAAAACTAGCGACATATCAAAGTGCCTACTAACACAAAATGTTTCGAGTTCCAGAAAATGAGTGACAAAGACCCCTGGAAAAACAACCAACGCGCAAACAGTCCACTTTGTGGCTAGGATAAGCCGGTATAGTGACAAATACATCTTGCAATCACCACCGGAGTCCACGTTGGAGTTGAAATGTTATCAGCAACGTAAACTGATGGGTAAAGAGGAAAAAATTGAGGGTACCTACTCGAAACGGAGGTATGTAGAGAAAGTCACTGATCAGATACGTAAACTTGATGAGTAAAGGACGAGAGAAGTTTCAATGTACCTACTAGAAATGGAGGTATGTAGAGAAAGTCATCGATTCGATGAACGCGAACGAAGTAGATCATACAGGCCTTTTGAAATGCCTGAACTAGGGCCTAGTGATAGTGATTGTAGAAACGCAAATAGTAGAAAAAGTAATCGTTTAGAAGACAGTGATAAGATAGTAATAGTGTAGTGGTAGTCCAAAGCTTTCGTTCATCACAACAAAGTGAATTGCTCCAGTAAATAAAAGCAAATGAAAGATGAGGCAGATCAAAATGTTAGAAACGATGTTGATGATAAGTAGGAACGATACCTTTGAGGAATAATAATATGCGAATGAACTAAACATGAGATTGTGGAGTGTTTGATTATTAGTAGCACTCAAGACATTTAGAATGAGTACATACGTTGATCACCGGCGAATGGAGAGTTCTCAAACAAGAATCGAGAAACATACGACATTATTTTATGATGTGAGTGCTGGTTACATTATGTGAATTCCGCTGATGGGATAAGTGAGGGTGTTGTCGGGCCGGGAATGACATGACGTACGAACTCGTCGCCCAAGTGTAGCTCGAAGCATCGCAGCCGTTGTTGGTGAGTCTGTGAAGGAAGTAGCTTTCGCACCGCAACGGCTATAACATAAGTTCAGTGAGGATGCTGTCAAGCCGGGCAGGATATGGCGTAGGAACTCGCCGCCCAGGAGTGGCTTGACGCATCGCAGCTTGTGCGGTTTGAGAGCGAAGGAAGTAACTCTCATATCGCACGGCTATAGTATAGGAAGTGACCCATGAGTGTTGTCAAGCCGGGTATGATAATATGACGTATAATCTCGTTGCCCAGGAGTGGCTTGACACATCGCGGCTGATAGTGCGACGGTGAACGAAGTCACTCGCACAAAGTTGAGCTTTTAAATAAGAACCTGATTGTTGACTGATTCTGAAGAGACGCTATAATATAGTGTGATTTTAAATTATGTAGGTAGGAGTAAGAGATAACTAAATGGTTTGAATGTAAGCAAATGATATAATTATAATAAATATTATCAGCATGAAGAATAGCACAGAATTATCGAGTTATAATACTACGTATGGAGAAGTTAATGCGTCCATGACAGAGCGTTCTTATAATGAGATAAACGGATCAAAATGGAGAAGCATTGTAAGATTTGTTAGCACCAACCGCCGGGAAGACTGACGAGAAGATTCACCGTATACGCCTTACCACGACGACTCAGCTAAAAGTGCCCGGTCAAGAAGATTGAATAAAGAAGCTATAAGTAGCAAAGCTATAGATTGCAGAAGTCATGGTGTCTATAGCTTTTGTACCAACTTACAAAATTTTTTTTAGAATTAAACTGGTTTCACACTGCATAACGGTCAAAGTGACACTGATATTATGAGATACAAGGTTGCAGGTACCTATATTTTATTTGAACACAGTGAATGCTCGGAACGCCTAATCCAATACGTAGTAAATATATTTAAATAGGTAATATTATCGGTGAATAGAATAGAATATAGTAAAGGGTACGTCGTATACAAGAAAACACAAGTTGAAGTAAAATGTACGGAATTTAACTTGGCGAATCTAGTAAAGAGAGTGACGTATACCATAGATAGGTACAAAGGACAGTATAAGTTTTGTTTGACTTTTTTCTATTTTTTTTATGTTTGGATCCGATTAGATTTCATTCAATTTGACGCGATTTGGTTTGGTTTGATTGGACAATGATCTGGTTGATTACGTGAATGTGTTTGATTTATCACATAGATCTAGTTAATAATTATTAGATTTAGTTAACTTGGGTACTTATTTGATTTATTTGACTTTTTGATTTGACCTAAGTACTAAGTATTTGTTTTTATTATAATCTTGAAATTAGATTTTGTTGACTATCTTCATTTTGTTGATTTTATTGAAGTTAGTAATTCTGTTGACTGGGTTAACAATAAGGAATAACCCTCAAAGGAAAAGGTGAAACGTAGAAATTGAGAGAACAATGTTTTAACCCAGGTAAGGCTGTTCAACTCGCCATTGCTTGTAGTTAAAGCTTTTTGGGGGTAAAATGATTATTAATAAAATTTTCCTACTTTTGGTTTGAAACCAATTCACATGCGCCATTATCATTGCACTTCAGTGAGTGTTGGAAGAGATAATTATATATGCCACTGGCACACAAATTCATAGGAGAGTGGCTTGACTCTAAATAATAAAAAAAATGTTTTGAAATAACCATAATTATAATTTGTTGTTGCATATTTTTCGAAAGTATTGCGCCGATTTGTATTATTCAAAAAAAAAATGTATTATTATCTGTGTATTGATGTTAAAATCTACCTATGGAAGACTGTCGGAAACGTGAAAATGAGAGATGCGGTGACGGAGCAGTTGCCCCAGCCGCTGCGTTGCAGTGCGCGCGCAGGGACATTTTCAATAATTATTATTGTCAACGAGAATTCGTGCGAAGTTTAAGCGGACCTTCATTAAGCTGCTTATTTTGCATGAGTAGGTATACGCCTTAAATACAGATATTG
Organism: Hylaea fasciaria; assembly: GCA_905147375.1. Lineage (NCBI taxonomy): Eukaryota > Metazoa > Arthropoda > Insecta > Lepidoptera > Geometridae > Hylaea > Hylaea fasciaria. Next base: position 5,611,755 of record LR990220.1, on the reverse strand, counting down.
ACTTCGCTTGCCGGTATTCCACAATTCGAAGTTGTGAAGGAGTTGTCGTGGTGCAGCGTTGAATGTACCTACCTACAGTTTTTTTTCTCAGCTGTTTAGCATAGCCATATTGGTCCCCTGCGAGAAGGAGCATTCTCTTTATTTTGAAATTGAAGCGAGATGACACGATTGGGGTTTTGATGACATTATAAGCTTGATGGTTGACCTGTTGAGTACTAACGTGATATCAACGCTGACGACCCACGTCGACGCTATTGCTTCGCGCACAATTTCGCTTGCCTTTTGTCCGATTCAGCCGTTTGTATCGAGTGCCCAGTGGTCCACCCTGTGGCATCGTAGAATCTGAGGATTCTGAAGATGAAGAAAATAAAGCGATGTTTGAAATAAGAGAAGTCAAACGGCACCACAAAGAAGAGAGAGGATATGAGCGTGCCACTTACTTCGGATTGGTAACCATCTGAGCTTATTGCGGAATTCTGTAACACGATTATTATACTTATTTGCGTTAGCCAAATACGGACCGAATGTAGAAATTGTATGAGCGCTAAATACTCAATATCATAATTATACCCTGAAAGCAACACGGCCCACCTTTGCAGTCTACTCGCTGCCATAACCGGTATACCTGCTTTGCTTCCAAAATACTGACCAAAGGTTTGTGATCCGTTTTCAATGTGAACTTCCTACCACAAAGGTATTGATGAAACTTCCTGATGCCAAAATAATAGCCAACGCTTCACGATCTATCTACGAGTATTATTCAGCCAATCTTCGGTCAAAATACAAATGCAAGGGTTTTGTAGTCTGTTATCAAAAGTAACAGAGACTGTACTAGCGCTATTTTGGTGGTGGGGGAAGGAAATAACGTAGTCTCCTGAATGACCCTGTAAAATCAAAATCTTTCCGGCTAGCCTTGGTTAGCTGGGGTCTCAAGATAGTTAGCCTTAAATGGAAGATTATTTCAAAGATAATTTTGATGTACTAGCCTTAAATTGGAAGGACCGCCCAAAAGAACTCCAGAATATGAAACACTCGATCCTGGATATCAGTTAAAGCCCAAGCCGTATGATATAATTATTATATGCCTACCTATTTCAGTTCGTTCTACTAAGTTCCTAATGGGCATTGTTTTTCTTTATTTTTTTTACGGATTGTAATTGTAAAGTTATTTTGAATAATGGACTAGCTCGTCATGGGGCAAGTTTTTTTTATTGGAACAGTCGCTAACATTGGATATTGTTGAATGGATATGGGCGACTTTGATTCCAGATTATGATGTCACCGTCAGCATCATGTTGAAATTAGCCTGAGCTTCATTTGCCTTAACAACCCCAAACAGGTTATCTTTGTCTCAGTCCATAGATAAACTGGCAGTTTTAATTCCCAACGACCACCCCTGACATAGCCTCTAAAAGTTGGGCAACCAACGTTCAACAATACATAGGTTCAGAGCAAGTGTTTTGTCCTTATGTCGTGCTTCCATTGCGACGCGTGAGAAACCAGCCTGCAGAAACGATTCTGTGAGTAGTTCAGACAACATTTTCGTTCGTTAGAGCAGATTTGAGAGAAAAGTGGTCTCACGAAGCAAAGGTGAAATAATAATTTACTTAATTGACGGGTGTTTTCAAGAAGTTGAGACTTCGAGATTGGAAAACAAAATGTTGCAAAACAACAAAAGGCAAAGGCGATGGCACCCCCAGGAATGCCAGATAATGTCAATCACCAGGACGAAAAGTGATCGATATAGTGAACATGAATACGCTGCAGATGCTAAAATGGATAACTTTGAAACCAATTAATGGAAGACGGAGATACGGAGCAAAGCAGGCCATGTAGGTATCTAAAAGACAGAAAGAATGGGGATAATGTGGAATTCTGAAAAGAAGAAGGTATATTAGAAAGTGTTCGTAAGAAAATGTTTGTGACTAACAAGGAATTCTAATCGCGTTAAAAGTATAAAGAGACGGGGTGAGTACGTAGACATGTAGAACGAAGGGACTCGTTCCTAAAGGATGGCCGACTGTAACAGGACAGCCTGTGCATATCTGTGGTAACGGGTAAGTTACGTCATTAATTTGTTAAATGTCACTGCCAGACCACCAGACTGTCGGTAAAATGTCAAGATTTGCAGTCAAGGGGTCGTCTGGTTCCGCCATTGATTGAGGATGGTAAATACGTTATGTTTGAACATTACTGCGAAGCGGTGCAATACAACAGTGTAAGTGATATAAACGACTCATTTACGGCTACTTTCTGGACTAGTCTTACAGTTAGTTCTTTTCTACGCGACGCTAATAATTATGAGCTGCTCAAAATACTAATCCTGTGCAGACGAAGTCGCGGGCATCAACTAGTATTATATAAAATTATAAATGAAAGCCCATAAAATATAGGTAGCTCTAGCGATCATTATCTTGTATCTTTAAATGAGCAATTCTTGTATATATATATATATATATGTATTATATTATATAATTGGAAGCTCGGAATCGGCTCCAACGATTTTCATGAAATTCAGTATATAGGGGGTTTCGGGGGCGATAAATCGATCTAGCGCGGAATCATTTTTAGAAAATGTATTTTTATCCGTGTTTTTTTATGATTTTTTCTTTAAATAACCATGCAGTTCATATTTTTTCATTATTCTATCGGTAAGATCGAAAAATATTATTCATATTTCATTATTTTATTAGTAATTCGTACTTAAATATAATTTCCAAAAAAAACAATTTATAAAAAAAAAAAATACCGAGCAAAGCTCGGTCATCCAGATATTAGTAGGTACTTAATACTCATACAATCTACCTATTATGCGCTTGTACAATAATAATTATTATAGGTAAATGACTTACGAGCCGGCGCGTCGCCATCTTCACCGCGTGTCACTCCGACCACACAACTAATTAAAACTAAGTTTAATAATAAACACCAAGAAACAGCCATCTTGTCGCGAACCACTGGTTGGTTTCAAAGTAATAATCATCAAATGCGTCCCTGATATATATACTAGTACTCCTATTTACATAACATAATGTATCTACTTGAACTTATGAACTTAGTTTGATAATTAAGACTTCTCGCCTTCTGATGTAATAGGTGCCTATGTTCAGCATTGGACGTCTTTAGGCTGAGGATGATATAAAGGAAAGAGGCCTGTATAGAGTATTATATTTGGATTTATTTTAGTTTTAACACTAAAAGTCAGCAATAAAGTGCCGCATAATATAATTTTTCATACCACCCGCTCGACAATGTCTCATTAAATGGCATGCATTCTCCACTGAAAAGCAAGTACTTAGTGATTCCAAGCCCGAGGCAGGAATATCGTATATCGTATAATTATCCTAAGTTACGCTCTGGGTTCGATATGCCACCCGTGACGGCAAGACTGTGATATAGCTCCTGCTACCAGCTGACCAAAAAACCGTAGATTATGTATGCTGGTGCATACATAATCTACGGTTTTTGTTTGTTCATGTGATGCGGGAAAGAATCCAACTAAGCTATCACCGCGCCTAAAAGTAAACACTAAAATTGTTTAAAGGTTATCTTGAAACAGCTCAGTTCGCAATAATACGATTACCAAAAACCCGCACGGTTATCAGTCTGACCTAAACTGGTTAGAATTTTGTTTGTTTTCGCGTTAGGATTCCGTGGTACCTGAATACACGGCGTGAAGTTAGTCCCGAGCGAAGCGAGGGTGCTAAACGCTGTGCATTTTAGACTTACTAATGCCGGGAGTATCGTATACCTACAATTTTATAGCACGTGTGTCATAAACCCGCCATCTATTTAGTTTATTGAAATAAATCTTCGAATTATTATTAATGTAATGAAAAGATGTTCATTTGACTCTTAGCAATAAACACACAAAATATGTGGGTAGGTTGGCATTCCACCAGTACAAAACGTGAAAACACAATTTCACACCTAGGTACTTCTAGATTTGGTGTTTATGTTATTAGTATTTTTGGATGCATATTTTATGTTCGTGGATTACTTTATGTGATAATTATTGTTTCAATTTTAATACTGTTCAGTTTAAATAATACTCAACCAGGTTTCAACCAAAAACTAGTGATAAATATCGTTATATTCGTTAATGTCGCGGTTTTGTTTTGTAAACCAATCTTTAACGTAAAGTGATTAGGTAAGTACGAGTATACTTTGATCTTGGAATCTGTGATTGATCTGGTTTATGCATAAACTGTTCACTATCAGACTATTATAGTATGACATAATTATGGTGTTCAATAATAAAATTGAATGTGTGTGTATTCAGTTAAAAAAAAGAGACCCGTTAAATATTATGTAAACAACAAAAAACGCATAGTTTCTATCGGCCGAAATTAATAATCAATCCAATCCAAATTTTGCTATCTGGGATTGATATCGCAATCCATTTTTAGGGTCAAACGTGCCAATAACCGATCCGTGGATTGGTCTATAATGGCACGCAGATTGTAAATCGATCGAATGATAGGCAGCAATCCAAGATCGATTTCAATCTTGGTTAGGAGATACAATATTAATTTCGGCTGTATATCTTCACATCAAAACTATAAATGACTTACGAGCCGGCGCGTCGCCATCTTCACCGCGTGTCACTCCGACCACACAACTAATTAAAACGAAATTTATTAATAAACACCACGAAACAGCCATCTTGTCGCAAAAGTAATAATGATAAATGACTCCCTGATATATAATATTAGTGCTTCTACTTACATAATCTAATGATACTATCTATCTACTTGAGCTTATGAACTTTCAGTTTGATAAGACTTCTTATGTACCTATTAGGTAGGTAATGAATAATATTATTGTATACACAAAGAAAAGATGGGGAAGGAAGGTTCTAGACTGGCGACCACGGACTGCAAGACGAAGAGTAGCTAGGCCTCCCAACTTCCTCTCCTTTGACAGAGGTCTTATTGGCGTTTCCGTCTCGTTGTCAGCTGCGGCATCCACAAGTGGCGTATAGTCAAGCCGCCACACTGCCATGGCCGCCATGCCACAGCGCCATGGCCGCCATGCCACAGCGCCATGGCCGCCATGCCACAGCGCCATGGCCGCCATGCCACAGCGCCATAGCCGCCATGCCACAGCGCCATTGGCCAGCCACGTGCATAGAATATCGATTTAAACATTACTAATATCAAATCACTGCCATGTTTTAGAGAGATTTCGTTCGGTGTAGAAATAAAAATCAAATCGATTTATATATTTATGTATACCCCATATTTATTTACTTCATACCTTAAATTCTATCACAGATATTATTATCCATTGAAAAGTATAGAAAAAAATAATTATGACACTGCAAAAATTAAGCTCATTTAAGAAATTGAAATAACATAACCTGTGTAGGTATATCTAGGATATCTACATACTATAACCTAAACTTCATCGTCACCCCCTATCCTCCCACTGCCGAGCACGGGCCTCCCTCACTCTCGAGAGGGTCCGTTATCTGAACATTTTGTGTCATACATAATGCTTCCGCTAGAATGATATTGTTGTTTATTATTTTTATTTTACATCACGAAGAAACGAGATGGACAGGGTCGTTAGTGCGCGATGCGGTAGTGCCGGCGCTAGTCTATCGATGCATGTCCGAGGTTTGGAACCCGGCGCCTGGCGCTCGCGCTCCGCCCCCACCGCTCGCCGCTAGTTCTGCAGACGAGTGCGCAGGATGTTCCGGCCGAGGTTCTCGTTTCATGCGCGGCGGAGTTCTCAGCCGGGGGCGGGGGTGCTCCACTGCGGAACAAGAGCCGGCAGCGGACGGAGGCGGCAGGAGACAGCCGCCCCGTCTGTTTATTCATTTTCCGTCTTGTTATAGTCTGTTGGCTGGCGATTTTAACCTCCCCAGCATACGGTGGGATTATGACGCTGACACGAACTCCATGCTCCCTAGATGTTCTTCGAGTCAGGTTGACAATTTATTTGTTGACACTCTGTCTTTTAATGGTCTTTACCAAAAGAACCGAACTGTAAACTCTAATGGAAAAATATTGGATCTTATTATCACAAACTTTAGTAACTGTGTCACAGTTTCTAATTGTCTCGCCCCACTTGTTGATCTTGATGATCACCACCCGGCACTAAATATTGCAGTTAAATTTAACGATTTTAAGCCTCCTAAAACTTATAAGTCGATCTGCTCAAAATAGGATTGACTGTTGATGAGACTGTAGATATCTTTAATAACGCAGTTACTCCTGTAATTAACAAGAATACGCCACTGTGTAGAAAAGGTCGAAGCGACTATCTGTTTTGGTTTAATCGCGCAATCATACAAACTCTTAAGGAAAAAGCTAAATATCATCGACGATTTAAAACGTATGGTAATCCCAGAGACTATTTAACTTATCAAATCTTACGTGCACGTATTGACAAAATGTTGAGCGATTGCCTAAATCAGATAAAAATAAATGCTAAAACCCAAATTAAGAAAAACCCCAAATACTTTTGGACATTTGTCAAGTCGTTGCGAACTAATAGTGGGAATATTCCGGATGAAATGTTTCTTGGGAACAAAAACGCACAGGGTCAATGTATCGCAAATCTGTTCTCTGAATATTTCCACTCCACTTATAATGATCCTGACACGTCTAATCCAAGCATCGTCGACGAACCCTCAAGTCATCACACTTCTTTGAGCTCATGCTACCTTTCCGAGTCGGATGTTTTGACCTTACTTAATTTGCTTGATCCAAACAAGGGTCCGGGCCCGGATGCTATTCCTCCTTTATTTCTCAAATCTTGCTCTTTACAACTTGCAAAGCCTCTACAAATTATGTTTAACAAGTCTCTCTCGTGTGGTGTATTTCCTGCTAAATGGAAGTCAGTACACGTCACACCGGTTCATAAAAAGGAGATCTTGCGGACGTTTGTAACTATAGACCGATTTCAATTTTGTCATCCATAGGCAAGTTGTTTGAATCAATCGTCCAGAAGAGGATGCTTTTCCATTTGAAACCTTTATTCATCCCGCAGCAGCATGGATTTTTACCAGGAAGGTCGACAGCATCGAACCTTCTTGATTTTGTCAGTGACATAACAGATAGATTCTAGAATAAACATGAAACTCATACAATTTACACGGACTTCTCAAAGGCGTTTGATGTTGTCGATCATAGGTTGTTGATACAAAAGCTTGGTCATGCTGGAATTTGTGGTTCATTGTTACGGTGGTGCGAATCTTACCTCCAAAACCGCTCTCAGCTTGTGATGGTTCGAGGATTTATCCCTGCCAAGAGTAGTACCTTCGGGTGTACCGCAGGGGTCTCACCTTGGACCTCTCTTTTTCCTCATTTTTGTCAACGATTTATGCTCCAAAGTAACCTCAAAATATCAAATGTTTGCAGATGATCTTAAACTTTACAGAGAAATCTATACTCATGACGATATAATTCTTCTGCAGAGTGATATTAACACAATTAACAGCTGGTGTGTTCGCAACAAGATGGTGCTTAACTCATCGAAATGTTTTTAGTTAAACTTTTCACGGAAAAATAAGCCTGTTAAAACCATGTATTTCATTAACGGTATCCCCATAGTGGAGGTTTCGAGCATGCGTGACTTGGGTGTCATTGTTGATGCTCAATTAAACTTTCGAGAACACATCGACTTTTTAGCAAGAAAAGCTCGCGGTTGTCAGGATTTGTAATACGACAAACAAGTTTTTTTAATGACTTTGAGATCCCGGTCACCCTTTTCAACTGTTATGTGCGTAGCCTTCTGGAATACTGCAGCCCCATCTGGAGCCCTTCTTATGCTGTGCACATTAATCGACTTGAGAGACTTCAGAAACGGTTCATTTACCATCTTACTTATTCACGTAAACTTTGCCGCCTCCTGGAAACGTAAGATTCAAGACTTCAACACTTTAAAATGTCTCCTTTGGAGAAGCGAAGAAATATAGCTGATGTGGTATTTTTGCTAAATATGTTTTTGCTAAATATGCTAAATATTTTGTAAATTGGTTAATGGTATAATTGATAGCCCCAGTTTACTTGAAAGAATACAAATTATGGTTCCTCGTTCTTCCAGCCGTCTACACTGTACAAAAACGTTCAATCTGCCGTATTGTCACTCAAATTATGGCCAACATGCACCTGTGTATCGAATGTGCTCATATTATTATAACAACGTTTGTAGTAATATCGACATCTTCGGTTCATCAGTCTCTTCTTTTAAGAGACTTTTGTACTTGGAGTAATTTCTTTTTTTTTTCTACTGTATTAACTGTTCACACTCAAAACTCAAAATTTTAATGTTACCTTTTTGAAAATATTTTTGTTGCATTTCATATTGTCATCTTACACAACTTTACCTATTCATTATTTTATTTTACACAACTTAATTTTTTGTGCATGCTGTGTTCACTCATAGAAGGACGTACACATAGTACGGTCATCATTGTTAACCTGTTTTAAGTTTTTCCTGTGTATATCCAGTTCAGTGAACCTAATAAAAACAAAAAATAAAAATATGTGTAGTAGTGCAAGCCCGCACAGCCGCTCCTCCCCTATCCGCGTACGTACGCAGCCATGTTTTGTGGCGTAAAGTGGAAAAGGACCTTTCGGCAGTGCTTGGCAACAGTCACTGGCAATGAAGCTAAAATATGAATTAGCGTTTTAATTGCGCGCGCCGCCACTGCTTGCATGGACACCGTCGCGTCATTATCTATTATTATATTACCTACTAACTTCATTATTTATTTTAGTTTATAAGAAAGACATTCCTTGGGCATTTTCGACTTCACTTCATGAGTGAGTAGGTACCTATAAGGTCAATGTGGGGAAGTCCGTCTAGGCGGTAAGTCCGTCTAGCGGCAATAACTTCCGTTTTTGAATAGCTTGCGCCTTAGGGCTCGGTCAGTAAACCAATATTATGGAGCTACTTCGAACTGAAAATCGGAGATGTCGCTCATACCCTTATGTTAGGAGAAAATTACTGGTCATTTTTTTTCGCGTTTTGTATTTGAAGATGGAGTGTGACGTCTCTTTAAAAATTTAAAGAAAATGCGGAAAAACTAAAGAGTTTTTAGAGGTTTTATGATTTCGCATATCGCTTAATGATCCATACGATTATTCCTAGTCTTGAATTCATTATAAACGCTTTATTTTTGTAATTTTAACCTACAGCAAATTGTTAACATTTAAATGTAACAATTTGGAAGACCGTCTACCAAGCTAAAGGAAAGTCCGTCATATGCCGGTCTTGCCCCAATGGCAGATATTGTCAACATTTTCAACAGCATATATTTTATGGATGAATGAATACTATAATACCTAATACTTATGACTCATATAATTATAGTATTACTATTTACTTGCTATTATACTTAGTAGTAGTAAGTAGTCCACTAAAAACTATCCAATCCATTATTTTTCTCAGCAATTATTATAAGCCATGTAGCTTTTTCAGTTATGGCTTTTTTTTGGGTACCTATCGATGGTTTATTGCAAAACCGATTTTAAAAGTGTAAACCAACAAGAACGGTCTTCGCTTATAACCCACTTCATACTTGCTGTTATTATTTAGTAACGTCCTACATTATTTTGTATTATGAATTAATAATATCTTCTCCAATAATGGGTCGGTTTTTTTACCGTTGTGATAGGTACTTAGGTGTACCTGATAATGTTTTGAGTTTTCTTTTTTTTCTTTAGTAAAATATACCTATTTATTTAATGAAAACAAAAGTTAAAATAGATAAAATAAAAAACTATTACTAAATAAACCTACACTTTAAAAATGTAACAAAAGTGCGTGCTCATTTGGGAAATGGTGACTAGAAAAAATAATTGTAATAATACGATAAAAAATCATTGGATTTTTTTCGTTCGATTCTGGCATTGGACAAGCTCCGAATAAAAAAATCCCACCCCTTTAATGATCAAAGTTCATTGTTGATTTTGCAGCCACTCATTTTGAATTAGAAGGTTTTTGATTTTTTGTTATTTGGTTATTTTAACTCACTTAAATTATTGTGAAAATGTTTGCAACTACTGTCACGAAAAATATGACGGTCTTACCCAAAAATTAAATAAAATTAATTATCTTTGAAAAGTAAACCTTAGGACAGGCAGATACGACACATATTTCATCACCAGGTTACCATCAGTGCATCTTTTCATACATATAACGTATTGCCCCACAACTTATGATTTTATTGCTACTAGACGGACTTACCTCAAACTACATGGGAAGACCGTCAACACGCTATAAATATAAAAATGCTATAAATCTAAGGATCATTACAATTGATCTTATTTTTAGACTAATATAGGTAAATCAATATATTATCCACCTTTTCCGACTACACAAATGATTTAAAAAGCATATTTCAACTCATTATGTTGACTTGATTTTAAGAAAAGTATGCCGGACTTCCCCACATTGACCTTATAGGTATGTATGCTGTGTAAAAAAGTACAGCTGAAGATGAATCGAAAATGTGATGTAATTCCTGCGTCTTCTGGCTCCTGCCCCCCTACATTTTGACAACGGCTGTATCATATTACTATTCTAAATAATCAAAATTATCGAGTCCTAGTCCAGTCAAGTAATTGACCGAGCGAACGAAGTGAGCTTTTTTCTTTTGTGTATGTTTGTTCCGGGCTGCAGGTCGCAGTTTTCAACCGATTCTTACGAGATTCAGTATACAGGTTCTTTGATGTTTAGGGTTCCGTGCCCAGAGGGTAAAACGGGAACCTATTACAAGACTTCCGTTCGTCCGTCTGTCTGTTTGTCTGTCTGTGGCTGTATCTCATGATCCGTGATAGTTACAACTTATAAGGCGCGTCGTGAATCTTCGTTCGCGCAGAAAAGAAAGTATGGTCCGAAGATTAACGAAAGAATGCTTAAAACTTACAATCAACCTAAGGTCACTATTATAAGGTTCATAATACACTGCAGCCGTTAGTTCCATCTCACTCATGCCACGCGACGATCGCTAAGATGGCGGCGGCTGCCGACCAATAGCGGTCAATAGCATTTCCCGCGCTTTGAAAATTCATCTTCTGCGCAGGTACATCGGTAAGCCATATAAGTTGGGTACTACTGTACCTAGATACGAGTAGATGACATTTTCACCCAGCCATCAATAGCCTTCGCAGATGACACCGCGCGTCGTAGATAGTGAAATAAAAGTCATACAAACGGTCAACACCTTTATATTTAAGATATTGTCAACAACATACATTAAAAACAATACAATATATGTGTCACGAGTATACGGAAACATGTGTTCGAATATAAAACTTAACGCCTGCGCATAGAGCACAATTTCTATTACAGCTTGTGTAGAGTTATGACATTTCACGATCATAATTTTATTATTCGATGCATAAAATTATGATTTTTATAATAACACGGTACAACACTAATATCGATTTCTAATTTTGATCATTCGAAAAGTAACCTTAGCTATAAAGAAATGAAGTTATTATTTAGTTTTTTAAACAATAACCAAATTCCGTATGCTCGTGAGACTGAGTAAATATAAAACATACATAATACTATTTTTATAACAATAAAAAACATCTAAAACCTTACATCAATGAGTACTGCGATAGAAAAATAAACAATTATTACATAATATTCTTCATTAATAAAAAAATATATATAATTTACAGCAGAATTTTACAACTACAAAAGCCTATAATAAATACTATGTTTGTTTGTTTTTCGGATGGGGTAGTGCCGCCCTCTAGTGCCAGAGTTCATCAGAGGTGACTTAACGACTGCTATATCGACCTATAACGACCGGGAGCGACGGCTTATCGCGACTTCTAAAGCACGGAGCGATGGGATTCCACACATAACTTACGAAAAGTCAAAGATACGGTACCGAGGCTCGTACCCGATGTCAGTGGGTTAGAAAGCGCACTACCGCTCAATAAAATAGTGGCACCTCGCTAATACTCAATACAACACAAAATAAACAACACAATATACAGTACGACATAGATAATATGCAAATAATATCTGTGCGCTCGATTATTACAAATTGTAAACCCTAAAGCAAGCCATAGCAGTGACTATGTGCATCTCTCTCATACATTGCTAGAATTATTAGAGAGAGCGAGACGCAACACGGCCACAGTAATATCAAAAGCTATATATGCATCTCGTTCTCGCTAACTGGTTAGTCTGAAGGAGTGAGACAGAGCATCGTTCTCGGCTCCCAACAATCTTAATATATATATTTAAAACTTGAATTGTATTATATTTTTATTGTCAAATGATTCAGTCCTCCCTTTCAGTCGTAAACGTATATTATAACAATATGAACTCTATGACAATATAAATAAATATCATAATGATCGGTTAAAAACTTATTGGGGTTCAGTGTTGCCCCAACGAATACAGAACTAAACTACACATATTTATAATATCTGAAGACACTTTTTTTGTAGGTGAAGTCAGAAGAATTTATCTAGGTAATAGATAGGGGATCGTTGCGCCCCAAAATAAATACTTTACGGTCATTATAAAAGAAGCGCTTTATAAGCATTCACGCATCGGAAATCGGATTTTAAAATAACAATTATTATCATCATATTTTATATTTGGGGGTCGCAACGAACCCCAATTCATTACCTAATCAAATCGACGAGCCCCAATTCATATCTACCAACCTCGCATTTTCTGTACCGTCTTCAAATATTAGACTAGCAATTCCAACAAGTAATATATTTATTACATTTAAAACTGGCAACAAATAAATTCCAATATGTACAATTACTCTATATTTTAAAGTAAGTACCTACATATCATCTCCATCAAATGGCGCAAAATCAAAGAGTCGCTACCACACAGCTGCGTCATTACCGATAATAACGCCACGTTTTATTCGAAAGGCGTCCCGCGTCCGTTCCGCACAAGTACGTTTCCGTCTTGTAATAATTCTAGCGTTGTATAATGCTTTTTTGAAATTAGCAGTGTATAAAAACGCACGCGTCTTAATGCAAAAAGTACGAACAACAGTAATGCCCGATTCACATTATTCCAGTCCAGAAATCCAGCGGATCAATCCAGCCCTGTGCTGGACTGAATTTGATAATTTACAGTATTCCAGTCCTTCAGAAGCGACAGCGTTTGAAAATCAAATATGTTTTTTCCGCAAACAACAAAAAGTGGTCACTGTTTCATATTCAACCCAGTACTGGACTGGCCGTCTACGCTATTGCAGTGGCACTGGAATAAAAAAGTAGACCGTTAATCTAGTCACTGGACCACATTTCTCCCTGGAATGGGTTGCACATTATTCCAGTGGCATTCCAGCGCTGGATTAACTCACTGGCCTGGAATACTGGCATAGTGTGAAGCGGGCATTATGGCAAAAACACTTGCGTTATTATCGGCTGGTAACTTCGCGTCTGTGTCGTAGAAGCTTTATTATAAAATCCTTTAATTACATTAAACATGTCCATTTAAAGCGTATAGCACAAAAATACTTAACAAAAAAAATTAAAAACTTATAAATAATCATTTATATCTCATTTCATGAGGATTTCAAATAATTGACCCGACACTAGCGCCATCTGTTGTCCAAATGCGAACAACTGTCAGCAGTATTAGTAAAAGCGGCATCTAGCGACGAGCGAGCAACGACTACAGCTTATAACTGCTAGTATAACTAGCTTATTACGTTTAATGACTAACCTTTGTAACGTTTAACGACTAAACGCTATAACGATTAACGACTAACCGCTATAACGTTACAAGACTAACCGCTATAACGTTCACGACTAACCGCTAAAACGTTTCAAGACTAACCGCTATAACGTTTCACGACTAACCGTTATAACGCTTAACGACTAACCGCTATAACGTTTCACGACTAACCGTTATAACGTATAACGAATAACCGCTATAACGCATAACGACTAACCGCTATAACGTTTCACGACTAACCGTTATAACGTATAACGAATAACCGCTATAACGTATAACGACTAACCGCTATAACGCATACCAGTCCGACCGTGGCAGGACTAGCTGTGCAACGCCACGGCCGCGTCCCGCAGCGCCGCCTTGATGGCGTCGTACGTGGCGAAGGAGATGCCGACGGCTATCGGACCTTTCACCCAGTTCATGCTGAGCCCTTTGAAGAAGCCGCGCCAGCCCTCCGTACTGGAACAAACATATTATATGGGTTTTAATACCTATTGTGGGGGTTCACGACAGGTTTTCACTCTTGGTGGTAGCGAGCGAAGCGGCCACCAAGGTATTTATCGACGTTTTCCTTTATCGGAGTCCTCGAATGCATGCAAGCATCGGGGTCAGTTGTCTACAACGTGTGTGCTTCGGGGACCGTTGTCTCACAGTTGGCAGGTCTGCATGCGGCGCCGCACGATGTCCAGCGGGTAGGAGGCGGTCTGCGCTCGTCTACTACTGCCCTCGACCTGCACAGTAGTACTAGACTCACCGGTAGACGTGGCGCAAGGTGCCCGCGATGCTGGAGTGCGGGTAGGAGCCGTCGGCGCGGCGGCGGCAGGTCTGCATGCGGCGCCGCACGATGTCCAGCGGGTAGGAGGCGGTCTGCGCTCGTCTACTACTGCCCTCGACCTGCACAGTAGTACTAGACTCACCGGTAGACGTGGCGCAAGGTGCCCGCGATGCTGGAGTGCGGGTAGGAGCCGTCGGCGCGGCGGCGGCAGGTCTGCATGCGGCGCCGCACGATGTCCAGCGGGTAGGAGGCGGTCTGCGCTCGTCTACTACTGCCCTCGACCTGCACAGTAGTACTAGACTCACCGGTAGACGTGGCGCAAGGTGCCCGCGATGCTGGAGTGCGGGTAGGAGCCGTCGGCGCGGCGGCGGCAGGTCTGCATGCGGCGCCGCACGATGTCCAGCGGGTAGGAGGCGGTCTGCGCTCGTCTACTACTGCCCTCGACCTGCACAGTAGTACTAGACTCACCGGTAGACGTGGCGCAAGGTGCCCGCGATGCTGGAGTGCGGGTAGGAGCCGTCGGCGCGGCGGCGGCAGGTCTGCATGCGGCGCCGCACGATGTCCAGCGGGTAGGAGGCGGTCTGCGCTCGTCTACTACTGCCCTCGACCTGCACAGTAGTACTAGACTCACCGGTAGACGTGGCGCAAGGTGCCCGCGATGCTGGAGTGCGGGTAGGAGCCGTCGGCGCGGCGGCGGCAGGTCTGCATGCGGCGCCGCACGATGTCCAGCGGGTAGGAGGCGGTCTGCGCTCGTCTACTACTGCCCTCGACCTGCACAGTAGTACTAGACTCACCGGTAGACGTGGCGCAAGGTGCCCGCGATGCTGGAGTGCGGGTAGGAGCCGTCGGCGCGGCGGCGGCAGGTCTGCATGCGGCGCCGCACGATGTCCAGCGGGTAGGAGGCGGTCTGCGCGAGCGCGCCGGCGGCGCCGCCGAACGCCACGTTGGTGAGCGCGCCCTGCGCCGTGCCGAAGTACTCTGCGGGGACGAGGGAGCCTTTGTCAGGGGGACTTTTAATTAGGAGCTTTTTTAGACATTACAATACTTTGTGGCGACTGAACGGATCTGAACGGACATCAATGTATAAAAAATTACATGGAAACTTTTTCACAATTTAACTTCTAGACAATTATTTTCGACATACATTCTACAGCCAGCGGAAGAGTGTTTTATCTGCACGAGTAATTTAAGGGTCCATGGATGCAAAAGTTTTAATTTGATTGATTTTTGTATACAACTGACACCGATATCCAAAACTTACCCCCAAAGTACCCACTAACCCCTAGACAACTGAATCCAAGTTGTAAAACTGCCCCCTAAGTAGACAACTGACCCCCCAAAGTAGACAACTGACCCCAAGTTGTAAAACTGACTCCGAAGTAGAACTCACCTAAATATTTGTGCTTGAGCGAGTCGTAGGTGAAAAAAGAGACTCCGGCGTAGGGGATGACGCCCAGTACCGTGGCCGGGTACCCCCTGCAGAACAAACGGGAACAAATACAAGCCAGGAACAAATTATATTATTGTATAAAAACATACAAATTATGTCTTTTGTCAATTCTAGGCTACATACACTAGAACTGTACATTACTATGAATATATAGTAAAGATATTTTGATATTGAAAAAAAATTACCCCTTACGGGATGAATCTTACTAAGTATTCAAACATGTCAAAATTATATGTTTATAATCGATTGCTCTTAGGATTTGAATACAGATTAAATCATTTTCGAATTAAATATGATGATAAATATTTTGCTAACCCTTTATATAATTTTAGTGGTTGAATATTCAAAAACAATGAAACATGGGTGTCATGAAATCATTTAACGGCCGAAATTAATAATCAATCCAATCCAAATTTTGCTATCTGGGATTGATATCACAATCCATTTTTAGGGTCAAACGTGCCAATAACCGATCCATGAATTGGTTTATGAAGGCACGCAGATTGGAAATCGATCGAACGATAGGCAGCAATCCAAGATCGATTTCAATCTTGGATAGGAGGTACAATATTAATTTCGGCTGTAAAAGAATATAAAAGCCAGGTTTGAAGTTGATCCGACCCAAGAAAACATGTTGTTCCATACAAACTTTGCAACCCTTTTTCCCCCCTTTAGGGCTAGAATTTTCAAAAATATTTTTTTAGTAGTTCACTTAAGGTATATTTGTGCAAAACTTCATGGTTATAGACCCAGCGGTTTCAGCTGTGCGTTGATCAATCAATAAGTTATTTTCTGCCTTTAAAAATAGACCGTGCGGCGACCCGCGATTTCATTAGCGTTCCACATCATATTGTATGAGTGAAACGAAATAAACGAACTAAAAATAACTAAAAGAATGAACGATACAACAAACATAAACATGTTTGTTGATAGTAACCAAAACATGTGATCGTAAAGAACAAACGAAATGAATGAACGAAATAGATGATCAAAATGAATGAACCAAAATAATGAATAAAAAAAATAACAAAGAGAACGAATAAAATGAATGACTGAAAATAATTAACCAAATCAAAGAACGAAATTAAAGCACGAAAGGAATGAACGAAATGAATGAATTAAAGAAAGGAAAAGGACATTAACGAAAAGAACAAACGATATTAAACCACGAAAAGAAAGAACAAAATGAACGAAAAGAACGAACTGTTATATTATGGCAATTTTGGGTACCTAAGCTTAAAATAAATATTTTTAAACTCTTGGTTACTAATTTGGATTTAAGGAATTGTATTATAAGTACTTCAATTGACGCGAAGATAGATTTCCTTAGACAACCGCTCCAGTTGAAGGATGGTAACAGACTGACTCGCGAAGGAAATTATAAGTGGAAGCTAGCTTGCAAGATTGCTAAATAGGTAAGATAGGTAAGAGTATAACAGAGCAAAACGAAATGAATGAACTGTGACAGCATTCAATCCCAACTATTGTCGTCATAGTTGACAGCTGTCAGCTGTCAAACTGAGTGACAGCTTTCAGTTGGCAAAATTAGTGACAGTAGTAAGCAGTAGGAGGATTTAATAGGTCACTTATCTACGAAGCCGTTTAAAGGCAACTACAAAACAAGAGCCATCATAGCACGAATAATACTTATAATAATATGGTTAAAAGTCAGCACGTAAAACCAATAACATAAGAACGTAACTCGATCGCTCACCTGTAAAGCTTCGCGAGCCCCTCGTCGCGCGCCACCTTGCGGAACACGGCGCGCAGCGTGGCGTACTCCCTTGCGTGCGTCACCGCCATCCGCGCGCGCGCCATGTCCAGCGGGTAGGTGGCGCTCTGCGACGCCACGCCCGCCAGCGACCCCGCCACCAGGTGCCGCACGGGGCGCTGTCTGCAACCGACACTCTATACAGATACTGCTGGCCATGCCATGTCCAGCGGGTAGGTGGCGCTCTGCGACGCCACGCCCGCCAGCGACCCCGCCACCAGGTGCCGCACGGGGCGCTGTCTGCAACCGACACTCTATACAGATACTGCTGGCCATGCCATGTCCAGCGGGTAGGTGGCGCTCTGCGACGCCACGCCCGCCAGCGACCCCGCCACCAGGTGCCGCACGGGGCGCTGTCTGCAACCGACACTCTATACAGATACTGCTGGCCATGCCATGTCCAGCGGGTAGGTGGCGCTCTGCGACGCCACGCCCGCCAGCGACCCCGCCACCAGGTGCCGCACGGGGCGCTGTCTGCAACCGACACTCTATACAGATACTGCTGGCCATGCCATGTCCAGCGGGTAGGTGGCGCTCTGCGACGCCACGCCCGCCAGCGACCCCGCCACCAGGTGCCGCACGGGGCGCTGTCTGCAACCGACACTCTATACAGATACTGCTGGCCATGCCATGTCCAGCGGGTAGGTGGCGCTCTGCGACGCCACGCCCGCCAGCGACCCCGCCACCAGGTGCCGCACGGGGCGCTGTCTGCAACCGACACTCTATACAGATACTGCTGGCCATGCCATGTCCAGCGGGTAGGTGGCGCTCTGCGACGCCACGCCCGCCAGCGACCCCGCCACCAAGTGCCGCACGGGGCGCTGTCTGCAACCGACACTCTATACAGATACTGCTGGCCATGCCATGTCCAGCGGGTAGGTGGCGCTCTGCGACGCCACGCCCGCCAGCGACCCCGCCACCAGGTGCCGCACGGGGCGCTGTCTGCAACCGACACTCTATACAGATACTGCTGGCCATGCCATGTCCAGCGGGTAGGTGGCGCTCTGCGACGCCACGCCCGCCAGCGACCCCGCCACCAGGTGCCGCACGGGGCGCTGTCTGCAACCGACACTCTATACAGATACTGCTGGCCATGCCATGTCCAGCGGGTAGGTGGCGCTCTGCGACGCCACGCCCGCCAGCGACCCCGCCACCAGGTGCCGCACGGGGCGCTGTCTGCAACCGACACTCTATACAGATACTGCTGGCCATGCCATGTCCAGCGGGTAGGTGGCGCTCTGCGACGCCACGCCCGCCAGCGACCCCGCCACCAGGTGCCGCACGGGGCGCTGTCTGCAACCGACACTCTATACAGATACTGCTGGCCATGCCATGTCCAGCGGGTAGGTGGCGCTCTGCGACGCCACGCCCGCCAGCGACCCCGCCACCAGGTGCCGCACGGGGCGCTGTCTGCAACCGACACTCTATACAGATACTGCTGGCCATGCCATGTCCAGCGGGTAGGTGGCGCTCTGCGACGCCACGCCCGCCAGCGACCCCGCCACCAGGTGCCGCACGGGGCGCTGTCTGCAACCGACACTCTATACAGATACTGCTGGCCATGCCATGTCCAGCGGGTAGGTGGCGCTCTGCGACGCCACGCCCGCCAGCGACCCCGCCACCAGGTGCCGCACGGGGCGCTGTCTGCAACCGACACTCTATACAGATACTGCTGGCCATGCCATGTCCAGCGGGTAGGTGGCGCTCTGCGACGCCACGCCCGCCAGCGACCCCGCCACCAGGTGCCGCACGGGGCGCTGTCTGCAACCGACACTCTATACAGATACTGCTGGCCATGCCATGTCCAGCGGGTAGGTGGCGCTCTGCGACGCCACGCCCGCCAGCGACCCCGCCACCAGGTGCCGCACGGGGCGCTGTCTGCAACCGACACTCTATACAGATACTGCTGGCCATGCCATGTCCAGCGGGTAGGTGGCGCTCTGCGACGCCACGCCCGCCAGCGACCCCGCCACCAGGTGCCGCACGGGGCGCTGTCTGCAACCGACACTCTATACAGATACTGCTGGCCATGCCATGTCCAGCGGGTAGGTGGCGCTCTGCGACGCCACGCCCGCCAGCGACCCCGCCACCAGGTGCCGCACGGGGCGCTGTCTGCAACCGACACTCTATACAGATACTGCTGGCCATGCCATGTCCAGCGGGTAGGTGGCGCTCTGCGACGCCACGCCCGCCAGCGACCCCGCCACCAGGTGCCGCACGGGGCGCTGTCTGCAACCGACACTCTATACAGATACTGCTGGCCATGCCATGTCCAGCGGGTAGGTGGCGCTCTGCGACGCCACGCCCGCCAGCGACCCCGCCACCAGGTGCCGCACGGGGCGCTGTCTGCAACCGACACTCTATACAGATACTGCTGGCCATGCCATGTCCAGCGGGTAGGTGGCGCTCTGCGACGCCACGCCCGCCAGCGACCCCGCCACCAGGTGCCGCACGGGGCGCTGTCTGCAACCGACACTCTATACAGATACTGCTGGCCATGCCATGTCCAGCGGGTAGGTGGCGCTCTGCGACGCCACGCCCGCCAGCGACCCCGCCACCAGGTGCCGCACGGGGCGCTGTCTGCAACCGACACTCTATACAGATACTGCTGGCCATGCCATGTCCAGCGGGTAGGTGGCGCTCTGCGACGCCACGCCCGCCAGCGACCCCGCCACCAGGTGCCGCACGGGGCGCTGTCTGCAACCGACACTCTATACAGATACTGCTGGCCATGCCATGTCCAGCGGGTAGGTGGCGCTCTGCGACGCCACGCCCGCCAGCGACCCCGCCACCAGGTGCCGCACGGGGCGCTGTCTGCAACCGACACTCTATACAGATACTGCTGGCCATGCCATGTCCAGCGGGTAGGTGGCGCTCTGCGACGCCACGCCCGCCAGCGACCCCGCCACCAGGTGCCGCACGGGGCGCTGTCTGCAACCGACACTCTATACAGATACTGCTGGCCATGCCATGTCCAGCGGGTAGGTGGCGCTCTGCGACGCCACGCCCGCCAGCGACCCCGCCACCAGGTGCCGCACGGGGCGCTGTCTGCAACCGACACTCTATACAGATACTGCTGGCCATGCCATGTCCAGCGGGTAGGTGGCGCTCTGCGACGCCACGCCCGCCAGCGACCCCGCCACCAGGTGCCGCACGGGGCGCTGTCTGCAACCGACACTCTATACAGATACTGCTGGCCATGCCATGTCCAGCGGGTAGGTGGCGCTCTGCGACGCCACGCCCGCCAGCGACCCCGCCACCAGGTGCCGCACGGGGCGCTGTCTGCAACCGACACTCTATACAGATACTGCTGGCCATGCCATGTCCAGCGGGTAGGTGGCGCTCTGCGACGCCACGCCCGCCAGCGACCCCGCCACCAGGTGCCGCACGGGGCGCTGTCTGCAACCGACACTCTATACAGATACTGCTGGCCATGCCATGTCCAGCGGGTAGGTGGCGCTCTGCGACGCCACGCCCGCCAGCGACCCCGCCACCAGGTGCCGCACGGGGCGCTGTCTGCAACCGACACTCTATACAGATACTGCTGGCCATGCCATGTCCAGCGGGTAGGTGGCGCTCTGCGACGCCACGCCCGCCAGCGACCCCGCCACCAGGTGCCGCACGGGGCGCTGTCTGCAACCGACACTCTATACAGATACTGCTGGCCATGCCATGTCCAGCGGGTAGGTGGCGCTCTGCGACGCCACGCCCGCCAGCGACCCCGCCACCAGGTGCCGCACGGGGCGCTGTCTGCAACCGACACTCTATACAGATACTGCTGGCCATGCCATGTCCAGCGGGTAGGTGGCGCTCTGCGACGCCACGCCCGCCAGCGACCCCGCCACCAGGTGCCGCACGGGGCGCTGTCTGCAACCGACACTCTATACAGATACTGCTGGCCATGCCATGTCCAGCGGGTAGGTGGCGCTCTGCGACGCCACGCCCGCCAGCGACCCCGCCACCAGGTGCCGCACGGGACGCTGTCTGCAACCGACACTCTATACAGATACTGCTGGCCATGCCATGTCCAGCGGGTAGGTGGCGCTCTGCGACGCCACGCCCGACCGAGTTGTCTATAAGGGGGCGAGATGCGCTTGCCACCGATTCGTCCTACAATCGGTTGTCACAGATGGTGCGAGTCGACACACAGGGCGAGTGAGCTACTAACTTGGCGAGCGCCGGCGTGTCGACGTCCATCGCCTTCTTGAACTGCTCGTGCGCCGTGAACTGTATGGCGGCGTAGGGCACGATCCGCGCCATGGTGGCGCTGTTGCCGCGCCACAGCGCCGCCACGCCCTCCGCGCGCAGGGTGCGGAGCAGGAAGCGCCCCGCCGCGCGCCACGAGTACGGGGTCTGTCTGGGGGCGGGAGGGAAGATACATCCATTTTATGATTCAATTAATGATACCTACTTACAGTCAATGCCTATTAATATGTTTTCTTAAGAGACGCACAGACAAGCCTATTAATGTATGGCTATTTTAAACAAGTATATATTTACTATATATAACTGTCAACGCCGACGATGATGTTGACGACGCTGACGTAGTCGCCGGCACAGTCAACTCGCTTGGGAACACGGAGCGTAGTGAGTACTCACGAGGCCTGGAAGTTGATCTTGGTGCGGTCGAGCGGCGCGATGGCAGTCTTGGCGAGCGCGCCGGCGCATGCGCCCGCCACCAGCGACGTCAGCACCGTGTGGCCGCGCGACAGGGCGGCGTGCGAGCGCGGCGGCCGCCGAGCCGGCTCTGCCGACACATACACATACGTACAAACTAATATATAATATTTTGCTAAATCTGCCTATCTTTTTTTTCTGAAGCTATTGCACTAAGGACGCGTTCCCAAATCTGACATAATTAGCTGTTGTTCGTTCCGATTTTGCGACGAAATACGAGTACATCAAAATCAAGCAAAACAAACAATTATTGCCACAGATAGATACTTCTTTATCATCAAAAAGCCTTAAAAATATAATTCGAGTTTGTTTTTCCATGTGTCTGAATTGAGTAGGTATAAGGTATACATTTAAATATCATAATAAATTAACATAACATTTCCTAATTGTATTTGAAATGCGATTTACCAATTTTCATTAAAATATAATATCTAGGTGGCTAAGTTGTACGAGTGTGAGCTGAAAATGTTTGTCCAAATTACACCAACCCTTACATTATACTCGTAAGTTGATCGATGCGAAGTAAGGACGCTCGTTTGTTTGTTTTGGTCACATGTAAAACCACCTCTAGTTTAATTTAGTTTAATTGTGTAATCCATTATTGGCCTCGCTATAACAACAAATACTAAATACTGAATAAAAAAACATTTGAGGTTGCTCCCTTACAACGAACGTGATTGTTATTAAATTTAAAGGTACGGAAACCTTCGTGCGTGAGTCCGACCCGCACTTGGCCGTTTTTTTTGTCTAACTTGTGTATCTAAATTCTTAAATGTGGTCACGCTATTGGATTATCAAAACAAATAAATAAAATAAGAGAACACGGTAAGTACACAACAAATGAGAAGGCAACACTGCGGGACCTTGCTAGTCAGCCAGGGGCTTCGCCCACTATCTTTAAAACGACTATTATCTATACTATGCCGTTATCTCAAATGTTACAAGCTACACCGGAGCCTCCCGCAGCTCCCTTATCTACTTTATCTAACATCTTAATGGTCCGAAGCCGTTCTGATATGTAATTGCCGATATACTTGCAATATATATCATTTAAGGCCAGGTTGTACTAAGGTGGTACTGGCAGATGGCAGCGAGCGCTTGAACTTCTAGTTTTTGTATGTTTTTATTTATTGGAAAAAAGTGATAATGATAATGGTGTTCCTTCATCGGAAGCTCATGAGTTTTTGCAGGCAGCTGGTTTGGAACCTAGGCCCTGTGCCGTGCGATCTGAAGATGGAAACGACTGAGCTATCATGCCAAATAGTATGCGGATCTCACCATGGCGCGCGTGCGCCGCCTTCTGCTCCGCCAGCACCGGCGCGTGCGCCTCGCCGGCCGCCATGCTGGCGCGCTCTCACATCACTACTCTGCAATTAACACAATACACTCATCACACATAATATAAGTCATATTATATAATAGCTGTGCCTTGTGGTTTCGCCTGCATTATTATCCCGCTGAAACCAATTCCAAGTGAAATAGCGAGGGGCAGCTAGTAGCCTATGTTACTCCTTGTAACATCAGCTAACTGCCAGTGAAAATCTCGTCAAAACAGGTCCAGCAGTTTGAAGTTTAGCCACAACAAACAAACAGGCCAAAGAACGTCCGCAGAATGTAAGAATGTATTAATTTGATTATAAACCTCGTACTGTACAATTTGATGACGCATTTGGCGTAGTGGCCGAGCACTCGAACTGCTGCGCTTGGTGTTGCGGGTTAGTTACCCGCTCGGAACAAATGTTTGTGCGATCCACAGATATTTGTTTCTGGTCTGGGTGTTATGTGTATGGGAAATTATATGTCTAGAAACGGCACCCACGATACAAGAGCAATCCTAGTGTGGGACTACATTTTTATTAAAAGAAAGAAAAAAAAAATTGGTAGTGGTTGTATGATAAAGCATTTCCATCCTATTTTAATATACTGTATAGCTCTGTTTTCATATTTCACTTTGAAACTATGTACTTCCCGGGCGACACCTACAAAAGGCATTCAGCAAAGTGTATTTAATATATCTTTTGATAAGATTAAACACTATTTGTACATTCACTATGACTGACTACCGGCTTGCTATAGACTCATTGTCAGGGTTGTTGCTATTTGCATAATGATTATAACTTCACTATCTCCTATCTTAAAGACACGCAGAATGTTTTTTTTTTTGTTTAGGATAGGACTGGATTTAACTTCCCTTTGACCATCCGTAACAAGCACAATGTAAAGCATAATAATTATTGCCAGCTAAATTCCCATTTTCTAGTATTTTTGTGAACAGCAGCAGGCATTTCTGAGTCTGCCTGTTTATGGGTATTATTATAATCATGATATTTTATTCATGGCGCATGTCCATTGTCCAGGCAGGTATATGACTTTATGAGCATACTTCCTTGTCTTGCATAATTTAAAAAGTTAAATACATAATATTATTTTGTAGATGGGTAGGTACCTAGGTATTTAAAACTTATCAAATGAAGCAAAATCTGTATATATCCCTAATAAAATAAATAATCTAAATAATCGTAATCCACCTAGGGTTTAGTTTGTTTGAAAAGATGCCCATTGCATGCCAAATAATAATTTATTTTTATCACTAACCAAGGTCCAAAGTTCGCGGCGCAACCTTGAAAAATGAAAAGTGCTACTAATAAAATTAACTGGTCTGACCCATGCGACCTATATTTAGCTCAGTTATGACATTTTGCTATTAAAAAAACATACTCACGTAGGCTTAGAATTTCAAATTTCTTCAAGCACTAATATTATTACCTACTCTTTTCTTCTTCTATCCAAAAGATAAGGCAATGACACTGTATTGTATTACAAATGAAGACAAATGAAGATGTAGTTTATTTGCAAGTATAGCCGTCGTTGTGGAGGGCAACTGTTTCAGAAATAAAATGAGATTATTCGCGCACGTAATCGCATCCAACCAAACTTCGCAGTTTTACGAAATGAATGAAAATTGTTGTTTTCGGCTGAGACTAAATTCACGCAGTAGCACAGATAAAAAAAAGAATGAAGTTAAATAGTAATAATAATAATATCATAGGCAAAAAACCACTACGTAACCCCATGAATAGGAACTTTAAAATTTTATTATCTGGATAATACTTCATTCAGCGCTAGGAGTATTTTGTTCTGTGGACTATAGTACCGCTACCGACTGACACCAGTGGTGCCAGATTAGGCAGATTATCGCTATTTAGGCTATATCAAGGGGCAAAAAATACAATCGACCACAAGTAGCCATTCAAGCTACCTAGAAAACAAAAACGGGCGATTTGGGATAAGTACTTCAAGATTACCCCAAGTATGGATTTAGTAATTTCTTGATAAGTATAAATAAATGCTTGTAACTAAACTTAATATTATAAATGCACGTCAACCTTTCGTTCCTCATGTTTTTTCCGTACTGCTTGCTTTCTTCTATTTAGGTACATCCACTATTTATAGGAGTGAGATATGCATATTGCATAGACAAACGCGTATGAAAACGAGAAAACAATCTTTCTACTATTCTACGGCCCGCCAAAATTAAGTGACACCTCGCTGGGATGCAATTGCCTAGAGCCCTAGAGCGCGGTGGTGCCCCGCAATGAGATGTTACGAATCCAGTGAGTCATTATATATATTGTATTATTAGTATGTATGTTTAGTATATTAAGTTTATATATTATGTTACTATGTATTTATGTTTGTAATTACCAACTTGTTTATTTATTTACTTAAATGAAAAACCACCGTCCGATCTTCTCGTTACTCCTCTCCATGCATGGTTGTCTGGAAGAGATCGCTCTGAGCGATAAGACCGCCCATTGTGACACTAATTGTTAAATCTGTTTTGTTCTAGTTTTAAGTTACTTTTGTACTGTGGTGTCTCAATAAAGAATTATCTATCTATATATCTATCTATCAATTTGATATGTCCGGGTGATATCTCATTCTGTCTCTTTTCGCGTTTTCTCTTTATTTGGCCTAAAAACATAGGCTACTTAGCTCAAGATGTAAGGCGAAATTGGGCTACTTGTCAAAATAAATATTTAGGCTACATGATACCTAGGCAAAATAAAGCTAATTGAGTTTGCTGATATGGCAACCCTGTCACATCTCACACATAGATATCGATACGTCGTCTGCTGACTGACACGTCTCCCGTTGGTGTTGTTTGTAGTTTCAAGTTTGTAGGTAGTTACTTTGTTTTGTATCAGTTTCATGTAATCAAGTAAAAACATTTGTTTTGTTTGCACTTTGCAGATGGCCATCACAGAAAGGATACTATTATATTATAATATCAATACCACCCTTATTCTCACAGTACCTACCTACATTATTTCGGAAGATTACCATGTTGACCCTTTCGTAAAAAATCGTGAGCTATACATAACCTATTGGTTGTTGCAAAGCCAGTTTGCATGTTTTATAGGGTATGCGTGCAGGCAGGTACCTAGAGTTTGCATACCATAACATGCATAATTATTGCTATGGAAGCAGTTTATTTCAACTTTACTGCGGGTTCAAAAAATCTTGATGTGTTATTAGGTAGGTACCTATTACTTGCTTGGATAAAAACAATATTCAATGGACTGTAAGACCATCCATGTGCTGGTCTTCTGCAAGACATTGCAAAAGGCCAGCCTAATATAACAAAATTTACATTGTGTACATATTACAATGTGGCAGTATATTATGTAGGTACCTGCAGTGGGTTATTAGCAGTTGGTATACTAAGTAATTTTGTTTGTGTGAATATTTTTTGTGTTTGTTGATTAAAACATTATAATAATATGTTTGTTTTGTCAATAATAATATCTAAAATTTAGATTCTAAATGGTATGTAGGTACATATGTTATACCTACTTCATTTATTTATTATAATATTTATTGCATGCATTTCACTTGGTGTATGTATGTATGTTTATGATAATAAGGGACAAATTATTATGACTGTGTAACTCCGCCACATAAATGTTAATATAATTTAACATTTATGACTCCGGTTCTAAGCGCGGGTTAAGGAGGAAGGTACAGTATCTAATAATTAAAACACAGTTTTAGTAGGTACCTACCTAACTAATTGTTTGTGAATATATTTTGCAGCCAACTAGTTTACTTACTACTCCTTGATTACAAAGATTAGTTATCAGATTGTTTATTTTGATATGATACTGCAATAAAATTTAAATTATGCACCTACTTGTGAAAAAATTGTTTTATTTCTGAAAACTGCTCATATAATGTGTCCGGTTTTTTTAATATTTTTAGTGTTAAGTATAATCTACTCCTCTGTAAACCCAGAAATCCTGCACATGGTCTAGGGGATCTCCGAAATAAGCCTCTGCCATGACCTACCTCTCACCCTCCGCTCCCCTAGAATGGTAGGTCTGTGCATTTGTTTTTAAAACATTAGTTCATGTACGAAAATTGTAATAAACAAATTCGTGCTAGTTACATACACCATTTATAACTTCAGAACAGCTGGACTGATTATATTTTATGATGTTTGATTAGGTCAAAGTTGTTAAGTACGGGACTTACGGAATATGAAATTAAACGTACCTATGGTGTTGAGTGGAATGATCAATGAACTATAGGATAGGTAGGTAGGCACCTATTCTGGCAAACATCGCATCGCTTTCTTAAAATGTCGGTAGGTAAGTAAGTACATTATTTCAAAGTATCGATATGAGTACATAGGTATCGATACCATTATACCAGTAAAAGACAAATAGGTACCTATAATAGTACCGATATTTAGCTAAATATCGATAGCATTATCAGTATTTCCGTAGCAAACACCTATATTTTGGAAATATCGATATCAGTCCCTATCAGTAGGTAGGTAAACCCTTATTTAATTATACAGTAGGTAGGTCCTACCTACTTAGCCATTAAACATTTCAACTACGACGTCACAATAATTCAAATGATGATCAAAATATTATGATTGTTGTCAATAAGATGTTGTGTCAGCCTTACCTAATCTAAAAATGTATAAGATACATTTTTATTACAATTTATTACTATACCATACCTACCTACCTATCTAGCCAATTTATTACATAGAAATTAATATTCTTTGTAAGGAAAAATAAAACGCAAAAAAGATAGGTAGGTACCTACCTACCTACTACGTTTTCTCTTTTTATCTGCATTCATCGTGTACACATATACACTGTACACAATTTTATTATATATATACCACACGTAGCAAATTATCGTAAAGTTGTTAAGACTACAATAATAGTCTCTATTCCAATATCGTTAGAGCTGCTGTTTTCTGACAAAAATGCTCTTATGTTGGTAATACGCCTTACTGCGTAAGAATAGCCAAAACAAACCATTATAAATGTCAAAAAAGTGCACACATGCATAAGACGTCAAACTAAATTACGCACACTATGTAAATTTGCAGCATTTATCGTCTGTACCACAGGATATGTATAACATCCTAATGAGTAAGTGAGTGAACAAATGAACTCATATTCCATTTTTTCATTCATTTGCGGGATTCATATACACAATCCTGCAAGATCGAAATTGCACAGACAAAAAAAATTGTGCAATTAAAAAAATAAAATCTTGTGACTGTCAAAATTACTGCGTGAATCTAGCCCGTTCGGTTGTTTTCAAGTTTTGACGTTTCGCGACACGCTCGAGTGTCAAACTGTCAATGATCAGCAGATAAGTGACAATGACACTTCAGCCCAGTTGTGAATTCAGTTAACTTTTTTTTATGTTCTGACTTCGCTATTTTTCAAGTTTTATTTTATACATTGAGATTAGGCAGGTACTTAGGTACCTTTTTGTATCTCGTTGATTTTATTCTAGTCCAGCTGTTGTGGTTTTAGTCGTTTTGCCTGTTAATTTGTCCCTGACACTCAATACCATGTATATAAATTAATGTTTAGATACAGCTATTGGTCTTCCAAATGACTCCTACTAATAATAAAAACGTGAAAGTTTGTAAGTATGGATGGATGGATGGATGTTTGTTACTGTTTCACGTAAAAACTACTTAATGGATTTTATTTAAACTTTAGGTACAATATTATAGCTTATACATCAGAATAACACATAGGCTACAATTTATATAGATAAATTGTGTGAATTGTCTAAAATATGACGATAAGTGTCAAGTAAGTAGGAAAAAATCTACCATCTGCGAGCTATTCAGGCGTGCGCTGCCAAAATCGCTAGAGCTATACATATGACGTAATGTATGATGGAAATGTTTATCTTAAATAGTCCTACAAAAAAGCCCACCACAGTATATTTATATCTTATATTGTGTAAGCCATTATAGCCACAACTAGCTTATACCCCAACTTAACACATAATACAAGTAGGATAAAAACTGTGAAATAGTACCTTAATTTGCATGAAATGTTACATGCAGATAGTTAAGACTTAAGAGAGATAATATAGGCTACAAGTCACCATCATCATCACTGTTTCACTGTCCATCAGTGCGAAAATAACTGAGAAAAACTACCTAATTTTGGTATTTTCACTGACACAATGTTACAAGTCGTATTTGACACCCACGGCCCTATAGGTGTTGCATGTGAAACGCGGGTGAAACCGCGGGGCGCAGCTAGTGAACCATAAAAATGTGTGATTTTAATGTCATAACGTGAGTTTTTTTCTACGTCACGCTAATAATTACAAGGTGCTCTAAATACTAATCCTGCGCAGGCGAAGTCGCGGACACCAACTAGTAAATAAATGAATATCCGTTATCCATTATTTTCCCAGCTACTGGTAGGACCGCCAGCGACGACATTGGGAACATGATGGGTATGTTCACAAATAAACGGAAAAATAATACCACATGACTGTACATATAATATAAATAATCATTTATTAGAATACAATCATTTATACAATTAATTTTCATTCCATACAAACACCGTTGCATTATAAATAACAATAGTATGTTCTAGCGAACGAACAAACCGTAAGATATAAAATATAATAAAGGCACTGACCACTAACGCAAGCATTAGTACAGACAGACATTAGTAAAGCCCCTAATAAACCAGCACAATAGCCTCGGACGCAGAGACGGTGCAGTTGCCTCATGGACAATAATATAATGTTTACACACATACACATCGAGTTGTACCGACCGCGGCGGTTTATTTGCAGTGTTCATTCATTATTCATGCACTGCACTGCCCATGTGAGCGATAATAATGCGCACACACACCTACACTGCACCATTCACTCCAACACTCCACCACTCCACCATTCAGTCCAACACACCACCATTCACTCCAACACTCCACCATTCTCACCAACACACCACCATTCACTCCAACACTCCACCATTCACTCCAACACTCCACCATTCACTCCAACACACCACCATTCTCTCCAACACTCCACCATTCACTCCAACACTCCACCATTCACTCCAACACACCACCATTCACTCCAACACACCACCATTCACTTCAACACTCCACCATTCTCTCCAACACACCACCATTCACTCCAACACTCCACCATTCACTCCAACAATCCACCATTCACTCCCACACTGCGCCATTCCTTCGCCTCCCCCGCTAGTCGCTGAGGTCGTCATCGGAGTCGCTGAGCGTCTGGCGGATGGTGCTCTTGGCTTGCAGCTGCAGCGCGCGCGCCTTCCGAGCCTGCTCCGGCGGCACCAGCAGGTCGCCCGCGTACTCGATCACCAGAGATCTGGAATTCACATTTATATTAATTAGTTATTCCTTATAACATCTGCTATCTGCCAGTGGAAGCCGCGTCAAAATCGGTCCAGCCGTTTAGGAGACCAGTCGGACTGCGTACGACCTGCACGTCGGCCGTGCAGCTAGCCCGCTGTCAGCGTGCAGCCGTCGGAACTACATTACAACAGCACACAGACTGCACGGTTGGTTTGCAGTTTCATCGTAACCGGGCTAACTGCAGAGAGATTACAAATCACTTACACGTACACAACACGCACATATACATACATATACATAGCGTATAATATATGCAAACGACACTACTGGTAGATACAAATAATTATTTTTCAGTAAGTTTTCTTCTGAACCTAGTCATAATATTTGTTTTGTATTATATTATTCTATTAGACGTAATTTTATATAACACTTTTTATATGAGATTGAATGAAACTATAAGAAATAATGTGCCAATTAAGCAAAACCGTGTATTTCCGCAACACAGGCAATATCCATTTTGGTATACTCCGGAAATAATAAGTAAGTTAAAAATAAAATACTTTCATTTGTGTAAATTGAAACAAAATGGTCTGCAATTTAATCGTGAGGTATTTGCGTACTATAGAAGTCACATTAAAATACTAATAGACGATGCTTATCGTAAATATATTACTTCGGTTGGATCTGAAATCAGTCGTGACCCTGCACAGTTTTGGAGGTATGTGAAAGAGAGGAGGAAAGACAGGTGTCAGTCTAATGAGTACACAGTCAATGGAGAGACAGTAATTGGGCAGCAGGCGGCTGCAGCGTTCGCTGAACATTTCAGTTCAGTATTCCTTAGCGAAGTTCCAGTGCTAGACGCAGAGGAGGCTGAACGCAGCGCTACAGGCGCCGGAGACTCGCGTCTTGTAAGTGTAGACAGTGTCACTATTGCCGATGTGCGACGGGCCGCTCGTCGTCTTAAGCCGTCTTCTGCAGCTGGACCCGACTCTATACCTCCTTTTTTAGTGAAGGACTGTTTGTCTGCGCTAGAGGTGCCACTTGCGCATTTGTACAACCTCTCTCTTCGCACGTGTTGCTACCCTGCTAAGTGGAAATTGTCTAGAGTAAGACCTGTCCCTAAGATTAGTTCGTCGACGGATGTTACAACTTTTAGACCAATAGCTGTATTAACTGTCTTTAGCAAGATGTTCGAATCAATCATAAATTGGTATATAACCCGTCAGCTTGAGGCTAGTATCGACGACTCTCAGCATGGGTTTCGGGTCGCTCGCTCCACTACCACGAATCACATCACCTTTGTGGACTTCGTAGCGACTCAAATGAACGCTGGCCGACAAGTTGATTCAGTATTTCTGGACTTCAGGCGGGCGTTCGATATGGTCGATAATGATATTTTGTTGGTGAAGCTTGCACTCTTGGGTACCTCGCCTAGGTTGTTGAGGTTTTTTGCTCACTACCTCAAAGATCGTAAACAGTACGTGCAGGTAAATATGCACAAATCAAATGAGTTCTACACACGATCAGGGGTAAGCCAGGGTAGCACCCTTGGGCCGACCCTTTTCTTGGTGATGATCAATGATCTCCCTAAAACCCTCAGCACGGCTCACTGTCTAATGTTTGCTGATGATTTGAAGGTGTATAAGTCAGTGAATCATATTTCTGATTGTTGCCAGCTCCAGAGAGATATTGAGTCAGTAGGAAGGTGGAGTCGGGCAAATAGGCTTTCCTTCAATATTTCAAAGTGTAAAGTGATGACGTTTTCTAGGTCACTGATGCCATTGACGCCATCATACACGTTAGAAGGCTGTACATTAGAAAGGGTGGATGTCATCCGTGACCTGGGTGTTGTTTTGGACTCTCGGCTTAATTTCCACGATCACATCATTTCCGTTTGTAAAAACGCAAATAAGACCTTGGGCTTCATCATGAGAACCGCTGCCCAGTTCCAAGATATTAGGGTGGCGATCATGCTATATAACACATTTGTCCGAAGCAAATTAGAATTTAGTGCCATTGTCTGGGATCCACGTGAATCCAAGTATACTATGATGGTTGAGAAGCTTCAGCGTAAATTTGCGAGGTACATATATAAACGGATGTACGGTTACTATCCATACTTGTTTCCTTCTTTGTTTGTATCGGGAATGATTGGAGCAGACACATTAGAGCTTAGACGGAAATTGCAGCTAGTTATCCATTATTGTCTGATACTGCGTAGTAGGATTAACAATCCAGCTGTACTTGCTGATATAAAATTATTTGTTCCCAATGACTATATGCGAACTGGTCGTCGACGGCATCAGTTGTTCGCATGTTCCGCGCAGCGTACTCACCACGCCGACAACGCGCCTACGCCGCGGGCGTTGTCGCTCTTGAACGCATTCACGCAAGAGTTCCAACATGTCGACATATTTAATGATAGTGTAAATAGCATTAGTTTATACCTTAATTTATATCTAAGTCGTAACCTAAGATAGTGGGCGCTTTGGTCCTAGTACTGTAAGCTTACTGTCTATGTTTGAATGAATAAATAAATAAATAAATAAATAAATAAACACATTCAATGGGAGAAGCCACTGGCTCCTGAAACACAGACACTGGTTCGGGAGCCTGTGGAGCGATGTAGCTGTAAAATGACTATGACAATAAATCAATTTTGTATTCAAACTGCAACGCTGTGTGACATCTGTGTCAGCCTCAGAGGGAGCTGTCACCTGGCGATCCTCCACTCCAGCACCTCCGTGGAGAAGTCGTCCCGGTTGCCGAGGTCCGTGAACCCCACCACGAAGTCCTTGGTCTTGTTCTCCACCACCAGCCCCAGGGTGGGGATCACGCGGATCTTCAGCCGTCCTGAGGAACCGACGTCGATCATCATCATCAGAGGTTAACCTTAACCAATAGCGTGGTGTTAGCCATCACCCCTTCTTGCCCCGTTGGCCTTCAAAGTTAAAAACTGTTTTTCACAACAACTCGTTCATAATTTAATACTAAAAGGTTTCCACCAAATAATAATTATTACAACTCTACACTAACAAATAACGCTATGGCGAACTTCCCCCTTTTTGACCCCATTTTCCCCCCTATCAAAAATCGCTCACGACAAAAAATGCGATAAAAATCCAAGAACCTGTATAACAAATCTCGTAAAAATCGGTCGAGAAATGCGACCTACAGCCCGGAACAAACATAGAAAAATACGGCCAAAAGCCAAATCGGCCACTCTTGAAATAGAGACCATCGCTTCGCTGGGTCAATAAAAGCTCTGCCGTCAAAAGTGTAACAAATGTGGCACGCACCGGTGAGGAAGGGCGCGCGCTCCACGTCCAGCTTCACGAATCTCGTCTCCGCGTGCTTCCGGGCCAGGGTCCGCAGATGCATGTCCACTATCTTGCAGCGCGGGGAGTCGTTCTTGTAGAAGTGGCACACCACTCTCTCGCTCTTATTGCAGACGGTGAAGAACTCCTTCTCCCCGTCTATCTCTGTGTACTCCCCGTGGCCCTGCAAGTGGTCGCCAAAACTTATATCAATACTCTTGAAGCAGGGACACACTATCTCTGTGAAATCACTATCTCTACACTATCTCTGTGAAATCACTATCTCTACACTATCTCTGTTTACACTATGAAAGGGAGACGTTGTATCGAAAGTTTGTATGACACTCTGGTGAGCTATAGAGTAGCGACGCAGTACAACGCGGCGACGCTAGCGCTTCGCATGCAGTTTCGCTTGTCTTTTGGCCGATTCAGCAGTTTGTATGGAGTGTCCACTGCATGCTCATGTTATTTATACACTAGAAGCTTTTAGCTGATACACGTATATTGATTCAGTGCACTTATTTATGCCTAGCTGCGCCCCGCGGTTTCCCCCGAATTACATAATTATACAACACCTAGGTATAGCTATTTGAAAGGTTGATGTAACTTTTTTATATTAACCGATTGACATAAAACTGAAGCTTACCACAATATATTAGACAAAACCACATCTAAATCGGATAAGCCATTTCTGAGATTAGCGTGCACAAACGCACAGACAGACAGACAAAAATTCTAACAGTCATTGTTTTGGGTGCTATTTGTGTTGATAAAGGTCCCAATAATATTGTTATACATACTTAGTCAGGTCATAAGTATTGTCACACAGTAAAAACTTTTCTTTTAGAATGCTGGCCACAAAAAAGTTTATTGAATTCGAATTTCGAATTGTTCATGAAAATAAAAATGTATACTTTTTAGAATTTTACTCATTTTTAAATATGGAGTGGACGCTTAAAGAAGACCGTGTTGCAGTTATTGCGTTGCATCGTTGCGGTTACGCGCCAATTCAAATTTTTGACATACTGAAAAATTTGAATATAACCAAGAGATTCGTTTATCGTACCATCAAACGATACAATGAAGACTCTAGTGTAGATGACAGGTCAAGAAGTGGTCGCCCTCGGTCTGTTAGGACTCCAGCAGTGATAAAAGCTGTGAAGGCGCGAATTCAAAGAAATCCCAAACGTAAGCAGAAACTGTTGGCCCTTCAGATGGGATTAAGCAGAACCACGGTGAAAAGGGTGTTAAATGAAGACTTAGGGCTTCGGGCATATCGAAGAAAAACAGGACATCATTTGAATGCTCGTCTAATGGACCTGAGACTGAAGAGATGCCGCGCTTTGTTGAAGCGGTACGCGGGAAAAAAATATCGGGAAATTCTTTTTTCGGATGAAAAAATTTTTACCGTAGAAGAGAGCTACAACAAACAAAATGATAAGGTGTACGCACACAGTAGTGAAGAAGCGAGCAACCGTATTCCGCGTGTCCAACGAGGTCATTTTCCATCCTCGCTCATGGTATGGTTGGGAGTGTCTTATTGGGGCTTAACAGAGGTACATTTTTGTGAGAAAGGTGTAAAAACGAATGCAGTTGTGTATCAAAATACAGTCCTGACGAACCTTGTGGAACCTGTTTCTCATACCATGTTTAATAACAAGCACTGGGTATTCCAACAAGATTCGGCGCCAGCTCATAGAGCGAAGAGCACACAAGACTGGCTGGCGGCGCGTGAAATCGACTTCATCCGGCACGAAGACTGGCCCTCCTCCAGTCCAGATTTGAATCCGCTAGATTACAAGATATGGCAACACTTGGAGGAAAAGGCGTGCTCAAAGCCTCATCCCAATTTGGAGTCACTCAAGACATCCTTGATTAAGGCAGCCGCCGATATTGACATGGACCTCGTTCGTGCTGCGATAGACGACTGGCCGCGCAGATTGAAGGCCTGTATTCAAAATCACGGAGGTCATTTTGAATAAACTTTAGTGTCATAAGAATCTATGTTTTGTTAAGTTCATTTTGGTATATAAATGGTTACATAATGAATAAACTTGTTTCAATTATTTTATATAAAACATGTGACAGAATTTATGACCTGACTAGGTATATCTTCTATGTACAGACAGTGATCCGTTACACTTTTATAATATGTATAGATGTTAATTAGTAGGTATTTAAACAGGTCTAATTCGTGCACAAACAAATATCAAAATATATATGTACATAATTACAATATATAAAAAGTTTAAGAACTCCTACATATAGATGGTTGTCTAGTCTATTTTTGAAACAGTTCACTGAGCACTTACCACAGAAAATTAAAATTAAACTGTTAAATTATTGTTTAAAAAACTAATTTTAAATACAATGAGTCAAACTCACATTGGCTATCCACTCCTGCTTGAGCGTGGCTCGCTTCTTCATCTCGTTGAGCCGCTGCTGCCGGATAGCTTCCAGGTCACTATTGTCCAGCGCGTCCAGTCTGGAACAGGTGTGTTTTAAATATATTATTATAGACAAAATCTAATCAAAATGTTTTTTATAACGTAGGCCCCCACTAAGATCGCTCCTGTATCGTGGGTACCGCTTACAGACATAATTTCACATACACATCACGCCCAGACCAGAAACAAATATTTGTGGATCGCACAAATATTTATTCCAGGTGGGAATCGCACCTGCAACACCTAGCGCAGCAGTCCAATTGCTCGGCCACTACTCCAAACGAGTCAATCAAACCAAAAAATAAAACAAAATATAATTAATTGATTATGGTTTGGGTTTGAAAAAGGATGTTTCCCTTTCAAGCACTGGCCCAGGATTGAATCTCGGACAGGAAAAGGAAACTTTGTTGACTCTACCAGTTCATTAGTTCTACCAGTTGATATGAGTTTGAGAGCGAATTAGACCCCTTCAAATATAGTTAATACTAATGCTGGTTTACTTGTCTATCTCAGCATCGAGCTGCTTCTCCATAGTCTGTGCGACATGCTGCAGCACCTGGTCCACTCCCGCCATCACTGAAACAATACATTTTTTCACTCTATATGTGTAGTATTAGTAATTTACTGGTGTACGGTCAAGTATTTTCTATTCTGTTCCAATAACAAAAATAGTAAGTTCATTGATAACATCCTAGTAATATTATAAATGAGAAAGTTTCTGTGTCTGTATGTTTGCCCTCTTTTCATGCTTTAACGGATGTAAAAGATACACGCCATTGAGTTCATTTCCAAAACTGACTTTTTATTTACTACCCACATAGTAGAATCAAACATAAATTAAAACAATACATAACATATCTCCCTTTTATAAATTATGGAATCAACTAACATTACACAAATCAAACTATCAAGCTCTTAAATCAGTATGACACAGAAAACAATTTAAAATTCTAATATTAACAATTTAAAGTTGACATAATTAATCAGAGCAATTTGGTATGCCTATAATGTCAGGCCACATCTCAGGTGGTGGTATTTCAATTAGTTGCTCATCCGATGTTCCAGACTCTGAGTCTAGCTGAGCTCTTTCCTCGGGCAATCTTGCCTCTGTTTGTACCGTCCTAGCCAGCATTTGATCAGCATGGCGGCGGTGTAAGTTGCCATCTTCCGTTCTCACCCTGTATGAGCTTGGACCTTCCACCATCTCTATAGTGGCTCTTCGCCACTTCTCACCGGGTCCATACATGTGAATCAGAACTGGCTGGTCCACCACGAAGGTTCTGGTAGGCGCGCGCTGTGCCGCCGCCTCCAGCTGCTGTTCACCGCGGCTGGGCGCTGAGTCAGGGTGGAGTGAGGATACAGCAGTCCTGTACTTTCGGCCGTTGAGCATCTCTGCCGGCGTTTTGTTCGTGCTGCTATTCGGCACTGTGCGCATATAATAAAGCACCTTGCTCAACTTCTCACTCCATGGCAGATTCAAATCCATCTTCTTTAATTTATTTTTAAAAGTCTGTATTGCTCTCTCAATCTGCCCGTTTGTCGCCGGGTGGTAAGGTGGTGACCTCAAATGCTTTATCCCGTTCTTCTTCAGGAAGCTGACAAATTCCTCAGATGTAAATGCTCTACCATTGTCTGATACAACGACTTGCGGCAGGCCTTGTGAAGCAAAAATCCTCCTCAATAGAGTTATTACAGCTCCGCTGGTCATAGAGTTGATGATCTCTGCTTCAATCCATTTGCTATGGCTGTCAATCAAAACAAAAAATGTTTTTCCCTGAAAAGGTCCAGCAAAATCCACATGAACCCGACTCCAAGGTTTTTCAGTCATAATCCAAGCCTGTGGATCTCTAGGTGGACAGTTCCTTACTAGCTGACACTGCTCACAGCTGGCCACAATTTGCTCTATTTGACTGTCCATCTGGACCCACCAAACATAACCTCTTGCATATGCCTTAGTTTGGACAATACCCGCATGTGGGGCATGTAAAATTTTTAGTACCTCTTCTTGCAACTTAGTAGGTACTATGACTCTGTTGCTCCATAATAAACAATCATTATTAAGTGAAAGAGCCTCTCTTCTGGTCCAAAACGGTTGTAATGCTGGGTCTGAAACTCTGTTCGGCCAGCCATGCTGTACATGGAATACAACTTTTTGCAGCAGTGAGTCCTTCTTCGTTTCCACTCCAATTCTTTCTGCATTTAAGTTCCAGCCATTAGGTTGTTCATCTAACAACAATACATCTTTAAGAGGCTTTATAGCTACTGATCCCGTAGATGGTGCAGTCCACCTGCTCAATGCATCTGCATTACCGATGGATTTTCCAGGTCTGTGTTTTATAACATAATCATAACACGATAGTTTTAAAGACCAACGCAGCATTCTCGGTGAGATCTGGTCAGGAATAGGTTTCGTTGGATTAAATAAGCCTACCAATGGTCTGTGGTCAGTCACAATACAAAATCTGCGACCCAGTAGGAATTCGTGAAATTTGGTCAGTCCAAAGATAATAGCCAAAGCTTCCTTGTCTATCTGTCCATACCTCCTCTCATGGTCCTGTAGAGTTCGCGATGCCATCATAACTGGTCTCTCTGATCCATCATCCATGACATGTGCTATGATAGCGCCCACACCATATTGAGATGAGTCACAAATAAGCAATAACTCCTTTTTCAGATCATACCCCACCAAGGTTAGATCCGATGACAGCAAGACCTTGGCCTTTTCGAATGCCGCTTGCTCATGTTCACTCCACTTCCATGGCGTTTTGGATTCCAGCAATCGATACAAGGGTTTCAATACAGTAGCTCTGTCAGGCAAAAACTTTTGATAAAAGTTATACAAACCCAAGAAAGCCCGCAAGGTTTCCTTATTAGTTGGGGCTGGTTTCTCTTGGATTTCTTTCACTTTTGCCGGTGCTGGGTGAAGTCCCTCACCATCAATCATATGACCCAGAAATGTAATGCTGTTGGCTGCAAAAATACATTTCTTGCTATTTAGTCGGAAGCCCATCTCAGTTAACTTCAGCATCACTTGACGAAGCCTCTGATTATGCTGTTCCAATGTAGAACCAGCAACTGCCACGTCGTCAAGCAAGCAGGCCACACCATCCATGCCTGCTAAAGCGGAAGACATCACCCTTTGAAAAATACACGGCGCCGCACTTACACCAAAAGCAAGGCGATTCACTTTCATAAGTCCAATGGGTGTATTCAGTGTTAACAGCTTAGCCGTCTCATCATCAACTTTCAATTGGGTGTACGCTTGCTTCAAGTCCAGTTTACTAAATACTTTGCCACCGCTAAGCTTCACAAAAGCTTCCACAGAGGTTGGAAGCGGGTAGCTATCCACCTTTATCGATGCATTGACTGTAGACCTATAGTCTCCACAGATCCGCAACGAGCCATCGTCTTTCTTAACTATCCTTAACGGAGTGGCCCATTCCGAGTACCTCACTGGGGTCAGCACTCCTGTGTCCACCATTTGCTGAAGTTCTGCTTCAACCTGCACCTTCAAAGGAAAAGGTACCGCGCGTGCCTTCAAAAATCGTGGTGTCGCATCAGGACGTAAGTGAAGTGTGACTTCTGGACCATTGTATTCGCCTAGCTCTTCTTTAAACAAATCAGGAAATTCCTTCTTGAAAGGCACCAACTCTTCTTCGGCCCAGTATAAGCCCGTCACTTGAATGTCTAATGACTTAAACCAGTTGCGACCCAAAAGGTTAGGTCCATCCCCAGATACAACCACTAGTTCACATTGAGCCTCTTTCACGCCCAAAGACACACACACATTAGCCAGTCCTAACACTTTCAATGGGTGTCGAGTCCATGTAACCAACTTCAATGCAGTATTGTGTAGTGGAGGAGGTGTCGACCACAACTTCTTGAAAGTTGTCTCCGATATGATGCTGCGAGACGCGCCGGAGTCCACTTCCATTGTCAAACTGGCTCCATCAATAATTACGTCTGCTAATATTGGAGGTCGATAACTGTCTGAACACACATAGACACCCATCATATCTTCAACTTCAGGGGAAGCTTCCTGCTTGTCTTCCACCTGATGTACTTTGGACTTCTTGTCACAGGCTTTTGCAATATGCCCATACTTCTGACATTTGTAACACTTCGCTTTCACAAAGGTACACTTCTCACCCGGCTTGTGTACTCGGGTACAATGTCTGCATTCATTTGACTTTATTCTGCCAATGTCCATTGGTTCGGAGGCCTGAGATGGAGTCGTTTTCCCTTCGTTACTCGGACCAGGGTACATATCTTCACTTGACGCTTGATGATTGAGACACATTTGTACCGCCGTCTCGTATGTCAGTCCTTTTGTTTTTAATAACTCCCGTCGTAAACGATCGTCACGCACTCCTAAAACAAGTCTGTCCCTTAATTGACGTTTAATGTCCGTAAACTTGCACTTGGCACATAAAGCACTTATTGCAGCCACAAAATCTTGCACGCTTTCACCTTGCAATTGCCCACGTCTATGAAATTTGCCGGCTTGCAAAATTTCATTAACCTCTGGTTCATAGAATTTGTCCAAGACACCCAGAATGTCTCTAAAATTCACTTGTGTCGGGCGTAACGGCACTAAAAGTGATGCAATTAGAGCATACGTATCCTTCCCGCACTGAGACAGAAACAAAGATCGCGATTTTACATCGTCCTGTTCCGTGAGTCCCGCCGCATTGAGCGCACACAATAACTGTTCTTTGTAATCACACCACACATCAGTTTTAGCGTTAAACTGCCCGGGCAACACAATATTCGTAATATTGAATGCCATTTCGACACAATTGCAATTTATTTTCCGCAGTCGCCACTAAAAGATACACGCCATTGAGTTCATTTCCAAAACTGACTTTTTATTTACTACCCACATAGTAGAATCAAACATAAATTAAAACAATACATAACAGGATGAATAGATTTTGATGAAATATGGTATACAGATACCTATTATAGAGCCTGGAATAGAAAATAGGATACTTTTTAGGCCATACAACAAACGGCTCTTGTAGGATAATAGTGAAAGCAGGTGAAATCACAAGGTGCACCTGGTACAATACTTGGTAGGTACAGCAAGCTAATCAAATGAGCCCAAACACCATCACTCTGCAGTTAGTCACTGAGTTCCATAGTCTAATTACCTTCTGTCTCTTAATTAACAGATCACCTGGACCATAGCATTGTTAGCCTTTGGAACTCAACAGGCGTGCAAAATGAACGTAGACTGGCTGGCTGTTCTAATATCTATCGAGGTTTATTGGGACAGATTCATTCAGTAACAAGAATTTTACTAAAAACTTTTTGATGTGTCAACTTATATCATTAGGTACCTAGGTAAGGTAAGGTAGTACCTATTTAATTTTTATGGTACCTAATAGCAGACACGGCCACGCGTTGCGGTGGCTAAGGTTTTTGTTATTGCGACTATAAATTATTGAGATGTAAGCTATTCTATCTTTCGAGTTAGATCAAACTGCACACGGTGTACAAATTTAATTAAAATCGGTTTTATGTAGTAATAAGGAGTCCATCGCGGATAACGTGACGCGTAATTTATATAATTAAGATTTACGATTATAATATCGCTAAAGGCATTTTGAATAGTAAACGTTCATACTTGTATTTTTTTACATGCCAATACAAAATAGCTTGGGTGACCTCATAGGCTCATACGCTGCACACATGGTATCTGATTCACCGATTTCTATGAAACTCACCTAATTTTTAGAAGAAATTGATTAATTCTGAATAGAATACAAGTAAAACTACTTAATGGATCACTTTTTCTTTTAACTTTACCAGTTTTACAATCGTTTTTTCGGATTTTTCCTAAATTTATTGAGAAACAAAAGCGTCCGAATCTGAATTCGATGTTTACTTCGAAAATTATGATCAGAGCTGCCAGTGCCGGTGGGAATTTTAGGACGGTAGGGTGTCTGAAAATGGACAGCTTTAGACAAAAAGAGACGATTTTGATAAAACATAAACATTGTAGGCAAGTGCAAGAATGAGATTTCAAAACCAACCTACTACTCTTAAACAACTACTCTCTTCTACTACCTCTACAATTAAATGAAAAGCAAGAAATACAATTTAATTAAAAGCGAGCCATATAATACAATATAATATAGCACAGCGAGTGCTATAAATTGTAAGGTTTATACTTAGTAGTGTGGGAAACAATTGCAACTTTGATCTCAACATGATCATGCAAGCTGAGCGCAGTGAGTGCGGATATTTTTAAGTAGGTATTTTTATCAATAGGTACCTAGGTAGGTATGGTAAAAAAATCTAAACTTTTTTTGAAGTGAAACTTCTTTACGCGCATGAGGGTAAAATTTTTACAGATGAAACGTCACGCCGGTATGCAACGGAAGTGTCGGAAAAGAGAGAGAGAGTGATCGAGACCGATTGAGAGAGAGTAAGACAGGGCGAACGTAGCATGAGCAACTAGCCGTGGAGTGAGAGTAGGGAGCAAGCGAGTGAGAAAGATTGAGAGAAAAAGGTATAAATATAAACAAGATTTATAAATTAGTTCGCCAAAGAAGTTTCACTTCTGACATGTGTACTTTGTACGCACGCATGTTTTTTTTTTTAAACTTCTAGTATAATTTGAAAACTCGAGCGCAGCGAGCTCGGACATTACGATTTTCCGTCAATGTGTTAAATAACTAATTCCCTGAAGTAAAATAAACGTATAAAAAAAACAAATTAATTCCGAACCGTGACGTTTAGACACGCTAACCAACGATCACGAAGACGAACTTTCTAGTTACTGCAACCATAATAATTTTGTCCATAATAATTAAATCATGGCACCCTAACAACGAATTATTGTCAATGCAGAATGCTGTCTTCTCTATGACAAACTTGTATGATGTTGTGTTCTCCCTGTTATGATAGAGACAAGTAAGGATTTTTCAGTCGTTATTGGCAGTCGTTCCGGCGTAGAGCGGGTGACCGTCCTAAATAGGACGGTTTTGACCAAGGGGCAGAAAATGGACGGTCTGACATTAAAGGGGATGAAAAACCACCTGAAAAGGGACGATCTGGCAACGCTGATTATGGTTAATGTCATTGTTATGGCAGACAGTCATTGACGTCGACACAATATTATGACGTTAGTTGTTGACATAAACTAGTGCTTTTTCATATTTTTTGTTTTAGATAAGGCATAATTATGCACGGTTTGCGCATTTAGCCAGTGTCAAGTATACTAATTCTTATTTTCACAATAGGAAACGTGCGCGAGTATGGGCAAATGATTATAAACCCAAAAAAGCTTGTCACTTCGCACTTTTCCTAAAACACCCAGGTATTTGTGTATCATCCCAAGTGTCAGTCAAGCATCCACCACTTTACTGAATCGTGAATTTGACTGTAAATTGACATGACTACTTGACCGCGAGAATTCCTTAATGCTAACGAATTATTGTTGTGAAAATATATGAAAACTTGACACTGGCAAGAACTGGCTACAAACAGTACAAAACCAAAATAAAAAACTAAACTTTGTTGCATTCTTACGCGGGAGTTTAAATGTTGTCCTTCTAATTCCTTTCCTTTATTTTCCATTATATATATATAATGATAAGTTTTGGGTAAGTATAATATTGTATGGCTACGTACACACATTTTTACAGGTGC
Organism: Hylaea fasciaria; assembly: GCA_905147375.1. Classification (NCBI taxonomy): domain Eukaryota; kingdom Metazoa; phylum Arthropoda; class Insecta; order Lepidoptera; family Geometridae; genus Hylaea; species Hylaea fasciaria. Next base: position 5,567,277 of record LR990220.1, on the reverse strand, counting down.
CTTCTTTCACCTATGTACTTATAATGATATAGAAGTGTACCTAGCTAGTTTGGTTAGCTTACTGGTTTGGCTAGTTTATACTAGACATACTAGGGGCCCTATTAATAAATGAACCTCAATAGCGCTACCAAGTGCGCTATCAGCTGATCCACACTCAAAATGTAATCTACATCTTGAAATCGTTGCTATTTAATAAATGGATATTGAGATGTAGCACTGGCTACTAGATACTGTCTTGTATGTGTCATAATCGGATAGCACTTAACCACTGAGTGTCATTTATTAATTTGCCAGCGATCATGTAAGTTTCTCTCCCTAATCTACAACTTAAGATGTATATTATATTAATTAGAACGAAAGAGCAAGTGCACACTGAAGATAGCTCTCAGAGCTAAGTTTGATTTATTAATACGGCCCTAGGTAGTTTGAGTAGCCCCTACCAACTACCTACCTAGTTGGTAGGTAGGTACCTACCATTGTTAGCGAAACTAATCTATCTACCTATGGTAGGTAAGCAAAGGGAACAAAAACAAGTCTTTGAAGCGAACCCTTCCAGAAATAGATGAAAATACAAGATAATTAAATGAAAGACATTGTGGCTAAGTTTTAAATAGGTAGGTAGTTTAATTTAATTCTTATTGGACAAACGAATAAAGGTCAAATCCCATACACATTTTTTTTTGTTTTAGTTTTGGCTTTGCACGGTTTGTGCATTTAGTCAGTGTCAAGTAATTCCACACACAGTTATACAGGCTAGTTTTAGAACAGGCACTAAACAATTTTATTGATCAAGGTAGATTAGATACCTATAGGTATGTGCATCAAACGGGATTCGACTGGTATTTGACCTTAAGGTACACCTACAAATTATTATCAAAACAAATGTCAGGTACAAACTAAGATCACATAAAAAATAACAATATTTACAAAATAAATGCACTAAAATAACCTAACACTGCACCGTTATGGACGCGTAGCGGCGAGCGCGGCGGAGGGCGTAGCAAGCGCAGCGTGCAACCTATCCTGTACTTATGTAGGTACCTACTTTCTTTTCTAAGATAGCATCGTATACTGTAGATTTGAAGATTAATAAAATTAACTATGTCATTAAAGATTGAGAATTTCTACAATACTTTCGAGACTGAATAATGGAATGTAGATATCTTTTTATGCTATTACAAAATCCAGTTACTATTCAAATTAGAATTCCAATTCTAACATGGACTTCAGGGAAGTGACGCCGTATTGTATCAAATATTACTTAGTTAGTACGTAAGTATTAGTACTAAACTAACGGCCGAAATTAATAATCAATCCAATCCAAATTTTGCTATCTGGGATTGTATCACAATTCATTTTTAGGGTCAATCGTGCCAATAACCGATCCGTGGATTGGTTTATAAAGGCACGCAGATTGGAAATCGATCGAACGATAGGAAACTATCCAAGATCGATTTCAATCGTGGATAGGAGATACAATAGGTATTAATTTCGGCTGTAAGTAGATATACACCCTCAACGCCACGCTCAACGCTCCGCGCGTCCAAATTCACAGCCTTATTGGCAGCGCCTGCGCAACACCATGCATGGATTTCGGACCTCGGTTTATTGATACTTAGTACAAAAATTGAAATACTGGTGTAAGTATAAACTCACGTACAGCATAGCAACGGCTGAACTCAAAGAAACATTCAATAATAATAAAACTTGAAATGCGCTGACTGGAAACAACTATGGAATAATTTTTTCAAGTTTATATAAATAAAATTACGATCATTTATGAATATTTTGAACGGCCTCCTGAACCTTCCCATCAAGGGGGCAGTTGAGAATTATAATGCTATAATGAAGGTTGTTAAAAAATGCGACTAGTCGGGGATTTAGATACGGTGGTCGTAGTAGCTGCCAAAAATACCTAATTAATCGCGGATTGAAATAATTCATGTACCTACAACCACGGTCAAATTCATGTACAACCCGAACACTATCCAAAACAATTTATAAAAACTATTTCTACTCTAATACCAATCACAGCGCGGCAGCGTGCGTGGCGTTTCGCGCTGCAATCGTTGCTTTGCTGCCTTGCGTGCTTTTAGGACACAGCCATAATAGGTGATTGTCATGGTTGGGTCAGTTGGGCTTTATTTTAACGAACTATTTATAATTATTTACAAAAATGTAGCAAACACTTCATCGAACACTCGTGCCTTATAAGATTTAAAATTAAACCGCTCACAGACGAGCGCTTCACTTCGCAGTTTTAACAATAAATCTTATCTTACGGCACGAATAATCGCCGAATCGTCAATCACTATTCAGACTTTCATACGCAGCGAGCACTAGTAACTTTTTGTCGCTGACGACGGACGCATACACATGGGCTTTAAATAGTTGATAGTGTGCGCCAGCTGTTTTACAGTAGCGGGTAGCGCATTACTGAGTAGGTTCCTGCGGTAGCGGGGGCTATAGCGTCATATCAGCGCTCGACTACCGCTAGAAGCGACTCATGCGCTACCCCGGCTCTTGGCATTCGGACACTCACAGACACTAGACAAAACAGCACAGATAATTTCACAAGTCCAAAGTCCTTAGCAGTCCCCCCAGCGTCACGAGCTCGTCGCCACCGCCTTGTAGATCCTCAGGCGGGAGTCGGAGAGCGCGGCCACCACCGCGGTGCCGTTCAGCTCCACGCAGCCCACGTCGAGCGCGGGCTCCGCCGCGGGCAGCGACACCGACCGCGCGCCGTCCACTCCGTGCAGCTGCAGCGCCGAGTCGCTCTCCGAGTGCGCGGCCACCCACGCCGCGCCCGGCGCGCGCACCCAGCCCGCGCGGGACATCTGCGACAGCCGCGCCGAGCCGTAGAACGTGTCCTCCACGCCCACCAGCACCTCCCCGCTCGGCACGCTCGGCCGCAGCCGGCACAGCGTGAGCCGGGAGCGCGGCGCGCCGGCCGCCGGCCGCCCCGACACCAGCGCCCGGTGCGTGTCGCCGTCGTAGCACAGAGACATGAACGTGCCGTCCACGGGCAGCGCGCGCGGCTCCCAGCGCCGGCCGCCGCCCGCCCACAGCCAGCACGAGTTCAGCTGGCACGACAGCAGCCCGAACTCCGTGGAGCACAGCGAGACCACCGGGGACATGTCCCCCGGGGCCGACAGCGTCTGCATGTAGTTGGTGGTGTTGCGCACGTCGTACTGGTGGATGACGCCGCCCGCGCCGCCCACGTAGAACTCGTTGCTCCGCAGATAGTCCCAGGAGCACGACCAGAGAGGCAGCCCCGTGTTGACTGTGACGTTGGCGATGCCGCGCTCCACGATGCGCGCGGCGCCGTCCAGCCCCACGCTCAGCAGGAAGTCCCGGGGCTGCGAGTAGGTGATGTCCCGGATGGGTTTCTGGTGCAGGTGCACGAACTGCCCCGGCTTGTAGTCGAGGCAGTTCACCTTGCGGATGCCGTACCCGGGGAACAGGTAGTTGGCGCCCTTCTGCGAAACGTACAGCTCGTACGTTCTGCAGTTGTAGGTGAGGACGCGGCAGCCGCCGTCCTTGCAGATCTCCAGGTTCTTCTCGAGAGCGAACCGCCAGGTCCTCCTCGCTGGCTGCTCTTTATTCTCTTGGGACTTCATTAAAGTGCGTAGCACATCTAGTTGCATGACGCAGGATCGGAGCTTTATGTTGGACCGCTGGAGCTCCAGCTCCGTTCGATTCTTCTCCGCTTGCAGCGCTTCGTTCTGCTTTTGCAGCGCTGTGATCTGAGAGGTGTCGGCGGCGACTAGCCTCCTAGCATAAATGAACCTTAAGTCTTTGATGTTAGCTTTGCTTTTGCACGTGGGACAGGACCTGTCTTTGGCCGGCTGCGCTTTCAGCCACCTCTGCACGCACTGAGATCCAAACAAGTGTCCACATTTGAGAGCCACCAGTCTGTGCTCTCCCGAGTTGCCCCATGAGTCGAGGCAGATGGGGCAGGTCTCCCCGTCCATGTCATCCTCCTTCGGGGACTTTGGTGATTTGGTTTTCCTCACCCTTGCCGGTTGTTCAGTGCAGTCCTTTTTACGTATCTTGGCCGGTGGTTCCTCACAGTCCTGTACATCTCTGTAGCCAGGAGACAACTCTTCAGATGCAGCATTAGGACTTCTGTTTTCATTGATTCTGACACTATTAGATGGTGTAACACTATTGTCCGAAGAGCTTGATGTCCGAGTGTTCTCATCGTGTGATATGGTGCCCGAGCCAGTGGACCTGGTCACATCAGTGGAGTGTCGTGACCAGTGGGCTGTGGTCGTGACGCTGCCTCCGTCAACCGACTCTCTGCTATCCTCATCGAGACTAACTGCAGGTGGGGTGAATGTTTCCGAGCCGGGTAAGTATGGTGGAGACATGGGTTCAGAGTCGAGCAAGACAGGGCTCCCCGGGGAGTCAGGTAGCAGCTCTGGGCTGGGGGAGCGCACTCGGGAACCTGAGGCAGTAGGCTGACTCATTGTGATGCATCTGAGTGCCTGGAAGGAAAGATATACTAGATATACTACTTTTAGCGTCCACGCATGAAAAAGTTTAAGACCAGGGGGTGTACTGTGAACTTATTGAAAACCAGACAAGTTCCAGGCAATTCTTTTTACGGCCGTGAACTGGATTGTTCTTTTTCATATTATGACCTACATTATGCCAAATTAAAGTTCGTAATACGAAAATACCAGCCATTATTAAGTCAGAAGTAGGTTTGACTATCACACGACGTTACTGCCTGGCATTAGGAGTTCATAATATGAAATAGTAAGCAGTTCAATAATTTAGGGAGTAAACTGACTGGGATTTAGAGCTCACAATATGGCACCAGAGCAGCCTATGATGCTACTGCACTTTCAGTGCATTGACATTTGTTTAGGAAGAATGTCTGAATGTGAGAGTTTTGTTTGTTTGGCATATGAGGTTGTTCAAACCTCTAGTGTCAGAGTTTGTCAGGCCACCCGTGTGCCTCTGACATGGCTTAATGACTGCTATAAATCTATACCAACCGGGACCGACGGATTAACGCGCCCTCCCAAGTTTTTAAGAGCCAAGTTTAAATTTGCTAGACAACTTTTTCACTAAGTATATAATTTCTATGTTTACCAGTTTCGTAGCTAGAAAAAGACTTGGTACGACAAAAATTTTAAAATAGATAGGTACCTATCTACAATAGGTAGATATCAATGCTATGAATAATCACTGTAAGTGTACGTACGAGACATTCGTATGAATATTCGTGCTCTTGATACTGACTTGATCAATATCAAGAGAATTTAACACCAAAAATATATAAGATTTCACATAAGCACCGTTGATTTCAGTTTTTAGAAATATTTTCACTTCATTTGTATTATTTTCATGATAAACTAGTCAACTCAAGAACTCAACTGTTGAAATAAATATGTAATAAAAACCCTATTTTTTTCTGAAACCAACTTTGAATTTTGATTTTGAGTTGAGTTTTTTTTGTTTTAGTTATGGCTTCGCACGGTTTGTACATTAAGCCAGTATTATTGTATTTCTTAGTTTCACATTGATAGGAAAGTCATTGCATTTGCATTATGCAATCCTCGTGGTCAAGCAGTCAAGTTGATTATTTACATCGTCCAAGTCACGACTCAGTAAATTGGTGGACGCTGTAATTCATGGACTTCCTTTAGTTTCTGACCCCATGTTAATTAGCAAAAAATAATCCTTATGATGAAGCCGTTCGATCGGTATGATAAAGCTACAGGTTCGATCGGTATGATTATTTTTCTTGTATAACGGGTTTGATTCCCGGTTCCACCATGTCATTTTTTAAATGTCTACGAATGCAGTTTAAATTGTTTTTTAAATTCAAATAATGTCTTCTTTCGGTATAATGATCCTTCTACAAATATTCAAGGTACTTTCCCTCTATGTGGCTTGTGGCATTATCCGTGGGACGTAGGTACCTATGTATATTGTATATTGTATATACTTTTTTGATAGAAACCATAATATCAATTTTTTTTATTATAGGAAGTATCAATACAGTATCGGTATTTAAAAAGACAATAATGATATTTTTAAAATATCAATACCGTCACCTGTGTAGGCTGTGTATTTGTGTAATGTGTATCTGTGAATGAATCTGTGATTCTGTCTGTGGTGTGGTCTGGTCAGTGTCAGAGTCAGAATGGCATACAACGGGATTTCGTATTGAGCTGCGATCTGTGCTGTTTTTAATTAATTTTCTCGTATTACGAGCTTAAATCCGCGACTGATTTGTGTTAGAACATAAGAAGTATAAATTTTTTCATGTTTTATGTGTGGAAAAAGTTAAACGACGCGTTTGTAAAGTGAAAAGTTGTGATTTACAAGTGGTGCCTATTTAATGGCGGTCGTAATAACGAAATGTTTATGTCAATAATTGTTCAATCTTACTGGATATCGTCGCGGTGATGCTACTGATAGTTGGTAAGAACATACGAAATAACAGCCCCGTAAATAATTCTTAAAAATGTCGTCAACCAATCTCATAAAAAATGCATTGAAAATCGAGTCCAGGGAAGTGGTACAAAATGGGTCAAAATGCACCAAAACCCGTTTTCACGGGCGTTCTTTCTACATTTCTGGGTCATAGAAGTCGTGTGTTAGTCAATAGGCGGTCTATTCTGGCCTTAGGCAAGATTGTTGACATTTAAGTCGGGGTGTTTCGCAAGTGAATCTAGGTCATGATTTAAGGGGTCAGTTGCGCACGCACGTGACGTCATAGCACCCCTGTTCGGCCGCGCACACCCCCACAACATTTACTTTCAAACCCCACAGCACAGTCACTGAATTATTCACAAAAGATGTGTTAATTACATACTTTATGGAGCTCTATTCACAAGGCTTTCAGAGAGCTAGCTCTTGTTCCAGAAAAGTGTATAATATTATGCTGGATATATGGAATTCAGGTGATTATATTCTTCATAAATCAGTTGAGAACATCATTTATTTTTCAAGTGTTGCAACATCATAATTTAGGCTACTCTAGTGTGATGATCAAAGACTTTACCTTTCTGTTTGTAAAAGAGAGTAAAAAGGAGGTCTGCTATTATAATTTTAATGAAATAATCACAGAAAACCTACTGCACTTTGGCAATATTCTATTAAATCTTTCAACAGTATTAAAAAACTAGTAAATTCACTAAATATTTAAACCTGCAAATAATGATATCATTTTGAGGCATAATGATTAATTTTCAGTAGGTAGGTATGAGGGACTTACAACTCTACCAATTATCCCTGCACATAGCACTAGCTCTCCTGCATTAAGGAATCAAAATTTCATACAAACTCACAATCTGCCGTCTTGCTTCTAGGTTCTTCATCAGTATTCTATGATTCTATTAGTATGGATAATGATAGGACATTCAACGGGTAACAGTACCCCATTCATTGTTTGTTTAAATTTTGAATGTATGACTCATGGATATGATGGAATCAATGTCATGTTATAACTTCAAAACAAGATGAAATCATAATCAAAGTTTATTATAAGCAATCAATAATTTTGCACATTTACAAGTCAAACACTTAAATCTTGATTAACAAAGATAATACTAAAAGAAAATATGATGAATCAAATAAAGAAGTCTTTGATTATGATTCGGAAAGGGATGTTTCCCTTTCATGTGCTGATCCAAGACTGAATTTTGGACAGGGAACTCCGTTATCTCGAGCAGTGCTTCAGAAATACCCCTGTTAGAGAAGACAGGACTAAGAAACTCTTTAATTAACAAACTGTATGGTGTCTGTGAAGTGCACTGCTCAGCGGATACATGCAGGTCTCATCCCCACTCACTTACACATAAGATTCGTTATTGTGCAGCAACTTCACATCTGCACGAAAAGTATACTCGGTACTCGGTGTCATTACATAATGCCGGGTGGTGGTCGCTAGTCCCGCCGCATGACGCCCCCGGAGAGGTCTGCAGCTCGTAGACCTCGGTGCAGGTCTCCCGGTGTTCCCGGGCCCTCGGATTGTGAGGTATTAAATGAATCTGTGGCTTGTCTGCCGGCAGCGGGCGCGCTAGTGCGGCTGGCGCGGTGATGGCGGGCGGGCGCGCCCCATGAGCCGGCTGCTGTGCTGCCTGCGCGCGCGCCACGCCGACATGGGCGCCGCGCTCTCTCATCCACAGGTGCGCCACGCGACCTTGCTCTCTCACTCACTCACTCACTCACTCCTGGCGCGGTGATGGCGGGCGGGCGCGCCCCATGAGCCGGCTGCTGTGCTGCCTGCGCGCGCGCCACGCCGACATGGGCGCCGCGCTCTCTCATCCACAGGTGCGCCACGCGACCTTGCTCTCTCACTCACTCACTCACTCACTCCTGGCGCGGTGATGGCGGGCGGGCGCGCCCCATGAGCCGGCTGCTGTGCTGCCTGCGCGCGCGCCACGCCGACATGGGCGCCGCGCTCTCTCATCCACAGGTGCGCCACGCGACCTTGCTCTCTCACTCACTCACTCACTCACTCCTGGCGCGGTGATGGCGGGCGGGCGCGCCCCATGAGCCGGCTGCTGTGCTGCCTGCGCGCGCGCCACGCCGACATGGGCGCCGCGCTCTCTCATCCACAGGTGCGCCACGCGACCTTGCTCTCTCACTCACTCACTCACTCACTCCTGGCGCGGTGATGGCGGGCGGGCGCGCCCCATGAGCCGGCTGCTGTGCTGCCTGCGCGCGCGCCACGCCGACATGGGCGCCGCGCTCTCTCATCCACAGGTGCGCCACGCGACCTTGCTCTCTCACTCACTCACTCACTCACTCCTGGCGCGGTGATGGCGGGCGGGCGCGCGTCATGAGTATTGATGGATACACTCTAATTGGACGGTTACACTGTTTTCAGGAGGGAGAGGTGTGCGACGGCGCCGGTTTGCCGGTGGCGCCTCCCACAATGGCAGACGTCATACGGTCAGTATATTATCTCATTATAAATGACGTCTTATGGTCAGAATATCCCACTGTAAATGACGTCACATGGTCAATATATCTCACACTAAATTACGTATTTCGGTCAGCATAATATATATATATCTCACAATAAATGACGTCATACCATCAATATTTTAAAAACGTTAACTCATATACAATCAGTAAATCACACGATAAATTACGTCAGACGGCCAATAATCTCACAATACATGACGTCATAATGACGTGACACGGTCAGTACATCATACAGCACATGTTGTAGTATGCACTCTACCCTCACGCTCACAACAGCGTACCATCATAGTGGCAAGAAAGTGACGTCACTCTATGACTGTTCCCAGGGAGAGAAAGAAGAAGGCTGGCGGCGCCGGACTGGGCACGCTGCGGCGCCGCATCGCCAACGCCGCGCGGCGCCCGCGCGACAGCCGCCCCGACAGAGGTGAGATTATCCACATCCACACAGACATTACACAGCCCGTTCTAGTCTTAGCATGCTAGGCACCTTGGACCACAACGTCACTACAGTCTACCCTTCGTCTCTAACACTTCATCAGGTGTGGTGGGCTAGAGTGTAAAGAGATACGAAACTTTCCTTTAACGAGGCCCATAGAGACGGTTTTTGCGTATTGCTTGGCGCAGTCGATAGGATAAACGAATCAAAAACGATGTCCTTTTTATGTTACGTATTCCGTGTGATTCCAGGGTGCGAGCACGCGCGGTTCATCCGCTCCGTGGTGTCGTCGTGGCGGCTGCCCGAGGTGTTCCTGCTGTGCGAGGAGCTGGAGGCCGGGGCTGCGCTGCGGGACCTGGCCACGCAGGCCGACCTGGCGCGCGAGCCCGCGCCGGCGCTCTCCAGTGCGCTGCCGCTCATTTACACGGACCGGTGAGGATGACAATAGAAAATAAAATAATTAGAAATTTAAAATCGGGGTGACATGGCACGTGGGGGGAATAAGGACACACTTGGGAAAGCTTTTTGGGCGAACGCGAACAGCTGTCGTTTACCTGCCGTCCGTTAAGTGTTCAATGCCCTCAAAACGGGAGGTAGAGATGCGTATTCTGTATTCCTCAAAGGGAACGTATTCGCGTATTCTGGCTCCGCCGCCGTCGGATCCGACTCCCCTTAATGATTCCTCTATTGATTCATTAACTCTGTACTATTCCGGCCGGTGGGAGCGAAGCTAGGTTTATATTACTCTGTCGATCAGTGTGTTGACGCTATTGTCGCGCAGAATGACACAATAATATTGAAATGATTTTTTGTTACAATTAGCCCCCATGATGCCGATTCACCCCGTTTCACTACAAAACTATTCACCCCGTTTTATTAGAACTGGAGTGAAATAGAAGTTTAATATTGAGACCCTTTTCCCCCCTCCACATTAGTTTTTGTTGCAATTCACCCTTATGAGTCCTAATTTGCTCCGTTTTACTAGAACTGGGGAGATATGGTAGTGTTACATACCTCGCTTCTACAGTTGGTGGTGCGACGTGGAGCTGGTGGGCGCGGGCTGGGCGCTGGCGGCGCACCGCGCGGTGCTCGCCGCGCGCTCCTCCTACTTCCGCGACCTGCTCCAGCGGTATCCGCCGTGAGTGTAAACAAAAGCAGCAAAAACGCCACCCTCGAATCATTGATTTTGACGCCATCTATGTTTTCAAGCTTGAAACATTTTTACTGTTGTATTTTACTGTCGTGTCCTTCGAAGGCGTAGACGGAATAAGCACGACCGGTATCGCTAGTCTTTCTCCACAGGAAGAGTATTTAAACATTACTCGTGACGGAAAAGAACAGACGTAGACTATTCGCATGCTTTAGCGCGGCCCGATTCTAACAAAGCCAGCTACAGTAGCTACAGTAGCTACAGCTATAAGTAGCGGAACGTCCCAGTGTCGTGTCTGACGTGTCCCCGGCGCCCGCAGCTCGTGTCCCCGCGTGCCGCTGGAGGGCGCGGGCGCGGCGCTGGCGCGGGAGGAGGCGGACGCGGCGCTGCTGGCGCTGTACGCGGGCGCGGCGCCGCGCCGGCAGCACTGCCGACACCACAGTGCGTACTGCATTTTATCCGACCATACTATTTTATTGTATAACGCGTGTATTTGTATTCAGTACTTACATTGTCATCGGTTTTCAGAATACGACGGCGGCGAGCACGCCGACGGTGATTTGGATCTCGTCGACGGCACGAACAGTGAGTGATTCCTGCCCTTATAATATGTTTTGTGGTAGCCGAGTAGTTCTCGTTTTCTCGCCAAACTCGTAATTTTTTTTCTGGGACGAGAATAATAGCACTTAGCACTCTGGGATAATGTAGGTACCTTTATTAGTAAAAGTTTTTCAAAATTGGATCAGTAGTTCCGGGATTGGCTCGTAAAAACAAAACACAAACGCTATACCTCGATAATACTACTAGATGCAAGCGTTAATGCGTCGTCGCTTACAGCGTGCCTGCGGGGCAGCGTGTGCGGCTGCAGTGCGCGACGCGGGGGCGGCGCGGAGGGGCGGCGGGCGGCGGCGCTGTTCGGGGTCACGCGGGACCCGCTGCACACCTCCATGCGATACCTGCTGGACTCCGGTCAGTGTGCGGGCGGTGCCTTTCCAGGGAAAAGTTGCCGTCAAGCGTAACTAGATGGCGCTGACGACTGCGTCTACCGTGCGAAACATCAGTTCACAATAGAACAGTCTACTCAGTACTTAGAACATACATAGCATAAATATGAGTGTGTGACTGTGTGTGTGTCGGGGCAGTAACTGTATATAAGTGTGTGTTTCTGTCCCGCCCCCAGGCGAGATGTCGGACGCGCGGCTGGTGTTCCGCGTGGAGGGCGGCGGCGCGTACGGGTTCCGCTCCGCCTGCGAGCTGCCGTGCCACCGCGCCGTGCTCGCCGCCAGGAGCAGGTTCTTCCGGTACGAGGGGGCGGGTGGGACTCGCCACACCCAACACTAAACTCTAACTTAAACATCTGTGCATATAATACAAATGTAACGGATCGCTGTCTGTCCATGTAAGATATATTGTGGGAGACGATATTATGGGGGCCTTTATCGACGCTAATAGCACTCAATGATTAGAATTTTTGTCTGTTTGTCTGTGCGTTTGTGTACTGTAAATTCGAACCTCTGCTCTGCTTGCACTGTCGCGACTATCGCGGAACACTTGGGTTTAATTCGAAATAAAACACCAGTGTTTGTTCTAAAGTAGGTCATATTAAATTTGAATTCTCAAATAAGTCCCGCCATCGAGCGAATGAAACGCTTGCGCGATGCAGAGGTAGTCAGCGCCATCTAGTTTAGTTCGAGACCAACTTTACCTTCAACATGTACGATAAACTAAGAAACGGCTTATCCTATTTAGATGTGGTTTTGACTAATATACTATGGTAAGCTTAACTTAACATTCAGTGTTTGGTTCATGTCTATCGGTTCTTAAATAAAAAAGTTAAGCCAATCTTTCGAATAGCTATAGGTGTTGTATACTATGTAACGCGGGTGAAACCGCGGGACGCAGCTAGTCTCAAATAAAACGTGGGGGAAAAAGTTATATAAGGTCAAAAGGTCAGATTTTGGTCAAAAAAAGGTCAAAAGAGAGGTAAATACAATTATAAATAAATAATGTGAGGTCTAAAGGTCTTCTACCTCCTTTTATCAAATAAACTGTGGATACCTATACAGTCTATATAAAAATCTAATCTCAGAAGTGTCTATCCGTCAAGCCGATAATGTTTCATTTAATAATGAACCTTAAGACAATGCAATAGCGTTGTATAAAACATAGCATATGACGGACATTTTGGAGCGGCGATCGGGGATCTACCGTATATTTCATCGTAGTCTACCTCAATATGATGATCTCTAAAAAGGTCCAACTACAGGCCTTTGAGTTGGTCTCATCCTCTTCCAAACACCCTGTACCTATATGATCCGTCGGAAAGTGTGTAGTGACGTCACGTTTCTGGTGCAGCAGCGTGATGTCGCGGCGCTCCAGCAGCAGCGGCGGCGCTGTGTGCGTGGACGAGAAGGTGCTGCCGCGGCGCTTCGCCCGGGCGCTGCTGCACGCCGCCTACACCGACCAAGTGAGCACACACACACACACACACACACACACACACACACACACACACACACACGGCAGCGGCGGCGCTGTGTGCGTGGACGAGAAGGTGCTGCCGCGGCGCTTCGCCCGGGCGCTGCTGCACGCCGCCTACACCGACCAAGTGAGCACAGACACACACACACACACACACACACACACACACGGCAGCGGCGGCGCTGTGTGCGTGGACGAGAAGGTGCTGCCGCGGCGCTTCGCCCGGGCGCTGCTGCACGCCGCCTACACCGACCAAGTGAGCACAGACACACACACACACACACACACACACACACGGCAGCGGCGGCGCTGTGTGCGTGGACGAGAAGGTGCTGCCGCGGCGCTTCGCCCGGGCGCTGCTGCACGCCGCCTACACCGACCAAGTGAGCACACACACACACACACACACACACACACACACGGCAGCGGCGGCGCTGTGTGCGTGGACGAGAAGGTGCTGCCGCGGCGCTTCGCCCGGGCGCTGCTGCACGCCGCCTACACCGACCAAGTGAGCACAGACACACACACACACACACACACACACACACACACACGGCAGCGGCGGCGCTGTGTGCGTGGACGAGAAGGTGCTGCCGCGGCGCTTCGCCCGGGCGCTGCTGCACGCCGCCTACACCGACCAAGTGAGCACAGACACACACACACACACACACACACACACACACGGCAGCGGCGGCGCTGTGTGCGTGGACGAGAAGGTGCTGCCGCGGCGCTTCGCCCGGGCGCTGCTGCACGCCGCCTACACCGACCAAGTGAGCACAGACACACACACACACACACACACACCCTCACACACACACACCCTCACACACACACACACACACACACGGCAGCGGCGGCGCTGTGTGCGTGGACGAGAAGGTGCTGCCGCGGCGCTTCGCCCGGGCGCTGCTGCACGCCGCCTACACCGACCAAGTGAGCACACACACACACACACACACACACACACACACACGGCAGCGGCGGCGCTGTGTGCGTGGACGAGAAGGTGCTGCCGCGGCGCTTCGCCCGGGCGCTGCTGCACGCCGCCTACACCGACCAAGTGAGCACACACACACACACACACACACACACACACACACACACACACACACACACACACACACACACGGCAGCGGCGGCGCTGTGTGCGTGGACGAGAAGGTGCTGCCGCGGCGCTTCGCCCGGGCGCTGCTGCACGCCGCCTACACCGACCAAGTGAGCACACACACACACACACACACACACACACACACACACACACGGCAGCGGCGGCGCTGTGTGCGTGGACGAGAAGGTGCTGCCGCGGCGCTTCGCCCGGGCGCTGCTGCACGCCGCCTACACCGACCAAGTGAGCACACACACACACACACACACACACACACACACACGGCAGCGGCGGCGCTGTGTGCGTGGACGAGAAGGTGCTGCCGCGGCGCTTCGCCCGGGCGCTGCTGCACGCCGCCTACACCGACCAAGTGAGCACACACACACACACACACACACACACACACGGCAGCGGCGGCGCTGTGTGCGTGGACGAGAAGGTGCTGCCGCGGCGCTTCGCCCGGGCGCTGCTGCACGCCGCCTACACCGACCAAGTGAGCACACACACACACACACACACACACACACACACACACACACGGCAGCGGCGGCGCTGTGTGCGTGGACGAGAAGGTGCTGCCGCGGCGCTTCGCCCGGGCGCTGCTGCACGCCGCCTACACCGACCAAGTGAGCACACACACACACACACACACACACACACACACACACACACACTCACACACACACACACACACACACACACACATACATAGGTGTAGCCTACAGAATACTAATTTATTGTATTTGCATATATTGAATAGTTTAAACCCCATGGCTTAATTAATAGTTCCCGTATCAACAGGTGGATCTGAGCCTTATTGGCAGAAACTCGACTCTGCCGGCCACCACCACCACCGGCGCCGCCTCCGTGAGTACCGCCACCGCCACCGCCGCCTTGCCCTATCTCCTATCTTACCTTACGAGGGGAGGTCAAAAAGTCCGCGGAATGGAAGGGTTAAGAAGGGGCGGGGCATTTTTTTTTTACCTGGTATTTTCCAAGTACTCAATACAGGTATAAATACCAAATTTTAGAAAAATAGGGTCATTAACAAATTAGTTATCACAACATTAGCAGTTCAATCGGGTTAAAATCGTTAAACATGGACAACATTGAGTTTCGTGCTGTTATAAAGTTCCTTACTAAGCAAGGAAAGACACCTCAGACTATTTTGGAAGAAATGTCATCTGTTTACGGGGACTCTTGCCCTGGAAAAACAATGATTTATAAGTGGCATGGTTTATTCAAGCAAGGCAGGGAGTCAATTGAAGAAGACCATCGCCCGGGCCGGCCAATCGAGGCCACCTCCTCAGATATTATCGAAAAAGTCGAAAAACTTGTACTTGAAGATGCCCGACTAAAGAAGAAACAACTTGCAGAAATGGTTGGAGTATCGTCTACAACTATTTTGAATATCCTCCATGACCATCTTGGCATGTCTAAGGTCAGTGCAAGATGGGTGCCGAAAATGCTCTCAGCGGTTCAAAAACAGCAGCGTGTCGAGTGTTCACGCGAGTTTTTGGAGCTCTGTAGTGAGAACAAGGACGAAATTTTGAACCGGATTATTACTGGAGATGAAACTTGGGTTCATCATTATGAGCCTGAATCAAAACAGGAGTCCATGCGGTGGCAGAAAAAAGGCACAGCACCCCCTAAGAAATTCAAGGTGTCACAATCGGCCGGAAAGATCATGGCAACGGTTTTTTGGGTTTCAGAGGGGATTTTGTTAATCGACTACAAAGAAAAAGGATTGAATATCACAGGGGGATACTATGCCACTCTACTGGAAAAATTAAAAGATGCCATCAAGGAAAAACGACGGGGAAAATGGACTCGAGGCGTGCTGCTTTTGCACGACAACGCACCTGTTCACAAGAGCCATGTTGCGATGGCTGCCATGCAAAAATGTGGCTACGAAACTATTAACCACCCTCCCTATAGTCCAGATCTAGCTCCTTCTGATTATTATTTGTTTCCAAAATTGAAAAAAGAACTTCGTGGAAAAAAGTTTACTGACGATGAAGAAGTTAAGTCGACAATTTCAGCCTATTTTGAAGGCCTTGACAAAACTTTTTTTTTCGATGGGATAAGCAAACTTTTTGACAGATCTGAAAAATGTATTAGGCTTAAGGGAGAATATATTGAAAAGGAAAAATAAAAAATAATTTAATTTAGCTTCTCTTCCCTGCCATTCCGCGGACTTTTTGACCTCACCTCGTATTTTAGTCAAAGTCAAAGCATTTATTGTAAATAGGCAATCAAATCGCACTTTTACAAGTCAAACAGCTTATTCTAATTAACAAAGAGAATCATAAAATGATCATGAGAGAGAAAGAGAATCATGAAATCATTGTTATGGTTGGTATATGTTTTATTTTTACTGTCTAATATATAAAAATTAATCCCAATTTCCCTTGATTACGGCATTTTTATTGGCTAATATATAAAAATTAATCCCAATTTCCCTTGATTACGGCATTTTTATTGGCTAATATATAAAAATTAATCCCAATTTCCCTTGATTACGGCATCGCGCGTGGACCAATTGGACTAAATATTTTTTATTTGTATATTTGTTATTATCAGGAAAAGGTTGTTATGAAAGAAAAAAATCCGAAAGTTTCGCGTAGCATTACAAAATGAGAGGATACTTCACGACCTTTTGTAATGTAATGTAACGAGTTTTGTAATGTAACTTTTTTGACGGGTAAAATGACCATTACAGGACAATGTCTGTGGGGTCAGCTAGTAAATAATAAAAAGGTATATTTACACAAAACTGCAGTGTGAAAACAATAAACATGCGTCCTTAACTACGCTCTTTCACTTAATTATTTCATCACCAACCAACCACATTGCACAACGAAAAGTTACATTGAAAGCTGTAAAAATGAGTAAAAATTGAGTATTGTATAATATTGTTATGAAATTTCAGTTTTTAAGCTACTTACCTACTAACACCTTCTATCTATATTATACTAGCAGACACGGCCACGCGTTGCTGTGGCTAAGGTTTTTGTTATTGCGACTATAAATTGAGATGTAAGCTACCCTATCTTTCAAGTTAGATCAAACTGCACGCGCTGTGCAAATTTGATTAAAATCGGTCAAGTAGTTTAGGAGTCCATTGAGGACAAACATTGTGACACGAGATTTATATATATTAAGACTAGATTAGGCGATGCATCCAAACACAGCCCAAGAAAAATAGTTCGACAAAACTATCGAAACGTTATTTATTATTATAATCAACCTTATTTCTGTCCAATATGGTTCAGTTTAGACTAATGCAAGAAAAATGATTTGACAGAAATATCTAAACGTTATAATGGTATTAAAATTATATTCAACCTTATTTCTGTCCAATATGGTTCAGTTTCCACTAATGCAAGAAAAAATATTTGACAGAAATATCTAAACGTTATAATGGTATTAAAATTATATTCAACCTTATTTCTGTCCAATATGGTTCAGTTTCCACTAATGCAAGAAAAAATATTTGACAGAAATATCTAAACGTTATAATGGTATTAAAATTATATTCAACCTTATTTCTGTCCAATATGGTTCAGTTTCCACTGTTGCAAGAAAAAATATTTGACAGAAATATCTAAACGTTATAATGGTATTAAAATTATATTCAACCTTATTTCTGTCCAATATGGTTCAGTTTCGATGAGTGCAAATAAGACCACAAGTTTATTTGTGCTCTTATTTCACTGGTCGTTATTAAGGCACCTTTAATTTAGTACATTATTGATCGAAGACTAACTTTTATAAGTTGCTTTTAGTTTTGAGTTTTTTTAGTATCTTATCCGGACCATGGATTATGGCCTAAACCTCCTCACTAAAGTGAGGGGAGGCCTTTGCCCAGCAGTGGGACGGTACAGGCTGAATTATTATAATATTATCATTATATCGTATCTTATCTTGCATATTATTTATTGTATTAAACCCCCGAACACAAACAACTTTTGGTTTATACTTTAACTACGAGTATGTCCGTAGTAAACTGCATGCTGTGTTCACTATTATTAGGAATTACGCCGTACTTTTTATTGTAATAACCAAGACTTAACTTGATTAACATTTATGTATAAACGTAGTTTACCAAGGTTACAAGTTAACCGTGAGACGTTATTTGGGTGGAGCGTTGTCCCTGTGTCGCGTTGTCGTTGACCCCGTCGCGCGTGTCCCGCAGGCGTGGGCGGGCGTGTCGCGCGGCGCCGGCGTCACGCGGCTCACGGCGGCCGGGCTGGACGACGCCTTCCAACTGTACGAGATAGCGAGGTGAGACCACTAGCCTAACACTAGCGTAGCACGCGATTATGATCTCTCTTCATTTGTGCAATAAGGTTCAATATCGCGTGATTGTTGACATGTTGAACAAGGGGCTCGAAAGGTATCAAAATTTACAGCATGCTACTGATGTTGAGTGAAGCGTTCGTGTGCACGCGATTCTAATCTCTCTTAATTTGTGCAGTAAGGTTGAATATCGCGTGATTGTTGACATGTCGAACAAGAGTCTCTTATGCCATCGACCTTTACAGCATCGTAGTAATGTTGAGTGAGTGTGTTTGTCTGCTTGTTACCTCTTCACCTTCAAACGGCTGGACCTATTTTGATGAAATTTGGTATGGAGGTAGCTAACACTCTGGACTAACACAGGCAACACTCTTTTATCGAAAACAATGGGTGACTGGACGGCGCGTTGCTAGTTTTAAAGAGCGATGGCGGCTGACAACAAAAAAAATATTGTAATAGTGCCATCTATCGAGCTAGTCGGAACTAAAACTACTTTCTTTTTATTTTTCTATTGTCTCGCTAATCCGGCTCCGTCCCCTCCAGGTTCCTGGAGATGCCGATCGTGGTGCAGGGCTGCGAGGACGCCATCGCGGAGGCGTTGTGCCCGGACACCCTGGCGCACGTGCTGCGCTGGGCCGCCGCGCCGCACGCCAGCCAGTGGGTGCACAGGTGCGTACCCCCCGGCTCCGACCTCATCCCGGTCACGGCGCCAACTGGGCATGTGTGTTAAGCCGGGTCTCCTGCGCGTGTTTTACGGAACATTACACAAAAACATCGCAACAAAACATAAAAACGTCAAAACAAAGAGGCGTGGCTTTACATATTTGTCTATGCAAACGGTAGAAGATTTCGTTTGTCTATGAGAATGTCTATGAGATGAAACAAAGTTTTATGTTTCCCGCGGTGCGTGGTGAAGAGGGGGCTGGGGGTGTTTTATTTTTAACTAATTAATTTAATATGCAGGAGACAGCTTGTGTATGAAGTCAAATGTATATGTGTAAGGTTTTATGTGTATAAGGTATAAATTATAAATAAATTAAAAAATACAAATAGCGTTGGTTACGGCGGGATCTGTACAAAAATTATAAAACGTGCCTCGAAATATATATCACCAGTACTTAGTGATATTGTTAACAAACATATTGAGAACGGTATATTTCCAGATCAGTCGAAAACTTCCGTCATTATTCCATTGTTTAAAGAAACAAATAAACAAAATAAAGAAGATATGCGTTTCTATAGACCAATAGCACTGATACCGGTATTTTCTAAAATATTTGAAAAAGTTATTTATAATACTATTAATAATTATTTTGAAAAAAACAATTTATTTGCACCTGAGCAAGCCGGTTTTAGGAAAAATAAATCAATAGACATGGCAATACTAAGTTTTCTTAGACAAGTCTTGAGCGGTCTAGACAGCAAAAAACGAGTCACTGCCCTTTACATGGATATGACAAAGGCGTTCGACTATGTTGATCATAAAATTTTGTTTCAAAAGCTTGAATTATACGGTGTAAGAGGAAACGCACTTGGCATTTTAAAATCCTACCTTTCAGGCCGAAGACAAGTTACTGAAATAAGTAGACTAGATAGAAAAACAAAAATTGAAAACAAACACTTATCAAAGTATAGGGTTGTAAAATATGGAGTGCCACAGGGAAGCATTTTAGGGCCATTATTATTTTTAATCTACATAAATGATATGCCAAGAGCAATCAAACACCCTATGGTCCTATTCGCTGATGACAGTACAGCCATATTTACAGACAATAAATCTCACAATTGTTAGAACAGATCTACTTTACAATCAAACTCCGGATATTCACTTCAAAACCTTGTAATTCTCTGCATTTAACAAAAGACATCCAATACAATTTATCTGCCGAATTCAAGTGCCGACCTATTGAATGAAACCATTCCCCGAATGACCGGGAACCACAGACTATAATTATTATCTAGTTAACCATAGAATCCACAAGCATATAGTGCATTACACTGACAAGGCTTCATTCAGTGTTGCAGTTTTATAATAATCTTTATGACCACAATAACAGACATATTCAAGGTAGGTATGCAATGAACACAATAGTAAAGCAATATACACAGGAATTACTACTAGATACCTAGTTAGTCTAACAACTCGGCCATCCTTTAAGAGTGAGTCCTCTCACTTATAGTCGCGTCACAATCGTAATATCTTACAATAGGCAGGTATAAAAGATAATCTTTTAATATATAAATGACGTGTCACGTTGTTTGTCCGCGATGGACTCTTAAAATACTTAACCGATTTTATTCAAATTTGCCCACCGTGTACAGTTTGATCTAACTTGAAAGATAGGATAGCTTACATTTAAATGTATAGTCGCAATAACAACAATCTTAGCCACAGCAACGCGTGGCCGTGTCTGCTAGTATATTATATGTACCCAACATTACCGTTAACATGCAGTGGCACAAAAACAAGATCCTATATCTGACCATAGCTCACAATAATCACTGATACTATATCACTGTCACTATACAAATACAATACAATATCACTAGTATCTGTTATCCTATTTCTAAAAGAGATCACAATACATAATATATCACATTAGTCCAGCATAGTCTGCTATGATCTGCGATCATCTGTGCTGTATCAATTGTCAAATAGCATCCGCTGCCTGCACTGATCGCTCATAGCCCATGCAGTCTTGCATAGTCTGCTATGATCTGCGATCATCTGTGCGGTATCAATTATTATCGAATACCATTAAACTTCTGCACTGATCGCTCATAGCCCATGCAGTCTTGCGTAGTCTGCTATGATCTGCGATCATCTGTGCGGTATCAATTATTATCAAATACCATTAAACTTCTGCATTGATCGCTCATAGCCCATGCAGTCTTGCGTAGTCTGCTATGATCTGCGATCATCTGTGCGGTATCAATTATTATCGAATACCATTCAAGGTCTGCACTGATCGCTCATAACCCATGCTCATATTACAACATTAATTAACTATTAAAGTACTTATAACAACAGTTTTCTGACAAATCTCAGTCTGCATAATCTGCTATGACCTGCAATCATCAGTGTGATATCTACTATCGAACACCATTCACCCTCTGCACTGATTGCTCATAACCTAGGCTCATGACACATAACCCTTTACAATTAAATAACAATTTTATATTTTTTTTTTTTTTTTTTTTTTTTTTATTGTATAACATTATAACCATCGACGTGAAGCGTCAATGCCATTTTTTTGTCAATTTTTACATTTTTTATTATCTTTTAGATTAATTTACTCGCTGTCACATAAACTAAAACTAATCGTAAGTCCGCCGCATTTCTCTTACATACGCGCTTTACAAACATAACCGAAACTAGACCGTGAGCAAAAAGGGTAACCAGGCCCCGCCCGCAGCGCCCGTTCACGAGCTTGACGCGTGTGCCAGCCATCGCCTTCCTCGCACGTCATTCGGGAGGATGACGACCCGCCACACGCCGCCGCCGCGGGTAAAGCCAGTTTAGTGGGAATGATACCGCCGTTTGCTCACGGTGAGTTCAGGCTACTTTTACTTTAACTTAATTTTTACACACCAAAAGTACATTAATTTCAAGGTCAATTTAACATTTTAGTCAGCCTGAGCCGGTCGCCGGCTCCACTCCGCCTCTGAATAGTTTTATATTCTCGTCAATAACTTTTTCGTCTCTGTGCTTCATGGCCATCCTTATGTTGTGTTCCAAAATCACCCTCTCCGAGACTCCGCTGGCTCGCGCGATGAACCTTCCCACGGCATCGTCGGCATTGTCGGTGTGGTAGACACACTTTTCGGTGTGTCTTGACACCGCCACCACCGCATGTGGGACACTATCGTGCAAGCATATCTTGGAGGGTTTGGTCTGGATGATGATGACCTTAGCGAAGGTGAGTCCCTGAGACTCGTGAATGGTAAGAAGGCGAGAATCCGTCCCCGTCCCGAATCCCTTGCTGGAGAGGGACTTTTTCTCTTCTTGTGTGAACACAAGATATAGAGTCTCCGGGAGATTGGGGGGGATGCCCACATTCGTGTACCCTTCTCTGCTCAGAGAACGTACTCTAGGTGATGCTGAGTACATTCCGTTGTACACTTCGCTAAGGGCATACGGGACGTCTATCGGGTTCCGGTACGTACAAAACCGTTCCTCCTTGGCTGTTACTAAGGAGTCCGGGTACTTATAGTGCAATGCAAAGAGATTTTCTCGGTCCAGGTAGGGTAGTTGGTTTATGTCTCCAACGAGAACGAGTTCGCTGGCACCAGAAAGCCTGGCGGCCATGACTATGGCTCCAAAGTGGTTCATGAAAGCCTCGTCAACCGTTAGACGGGTGATCCGACTCGTCTCTCTGAACCCGTTGGCTAGCACTGACGCCATAGTGCGCACTTTCGTCTTTGTCGCCTCGCCGATCCGAGGCTCCAGACGGCGCCTGAGTTCTCCGGCCGCCTCGAGCGTTGTGGTGACAACAACATCCTCGTTCTCCTTGAAGTTCCTGACAATCTCCGTGGTCTTGCCGCAACCTGGTACCCCATTGATCCATGTGATCCGTGGCACCGTCCAGTTCTCCCATACATCCTTTTCGCCAGGATTGCTTTCAATGGTTTTGGCCATCTTCAGCATCCTGTCGTCCAGCATGATTCGGGTACAACGGGCGGTGACCACCATTGGATCGTCTTTGGGCGTCTCGAAACACAACCTTCCTGTTTGCTGAGTCCTCGACTCATCGAGTCCCACAAAACCACTGATGGCGCTGTAGGCAACCATATACTGACCCGACACGACTCCTCTGATGGTCTGGGATGTGTCATTGTTGTATATGGCCGCCTCCGCCTCCCCGATCCTTACCTTCAACAGCGGTTCGTTGTCATGCTGGAAGGCTTTCAGGATGTCTCTGCATGTGGCTTGGTTGACCTCGCGAGTCGCTCTCACCACCGCCAGAAACTCAAGGAAGGCGTTTGCCACGTGGTCCATGGGTCCCGAGATCTGTCTCAGGCTCGGCGGGATTACTTGTCCTTTGTCCGCTCTGGTTCTGACTGGCGGCTGCGGCTTGGGAACTTTCAAGGGTGTTCTTAAGAATTCCCACGCCGCCGCCCCCTGTCTCTCCAGATTGTCCAGGTGTGGTCCCAAGGTTATACTGGAAGGCTGGTTCATCATCTTGACCGCAGATCTGTTCGTTGTCGCGTCTCGTCTGGTAGATTTGCAGGGCGCTGGCGCTTTGGCGCTGACAATTTTATATTAGGTCATGACTACAATAATTCAGTCTTGACAATGAATAACTAAGTCAAAATCATCCCCACCTATGTCACTCTCGTATCCGTCAAAATTAAGCCAAGAGTTTATGTTATCTACAGCTTCAACATTTTCGTATTTTCTCTTTCCCTTCCTTGTCAAAGGAATATCCTCAACAAGGCAACGACCATTAGGCAAAATCTTCATGAATCGATATGCCATTTAAATTAGCAATAGTTTCTTATATTTTCCCACACGACCTTTATCAGTCACTGCCCTTCCAATTCTAATTAGATTGTACGAGCACACCTTTTCCTATGCTTATCGAATGGTTTCTTTTCGAAGCTTCTTGTTACTTGCACATTATATTACTGACATCTGCCTGAGTTTGATCAGTTCATTCCCACTGTCCAGGTGTCTCTGTAATTATATCCCTTAACACATTCTCAATACACTCAGTGAGATGCCAAATTTATGCACTCACTAGTTTGCATCCAACAACAGCCCTGATGAGCTATTACAAGTTGACTTATTTATAATAGTAAGTATTCCCAGTTGAATGCCTCCAATAAACAAATCCCATGTACTGATTATTATTTTTACTATGACATTTTGTACTTGATCATCTTTTCATCATCATCAGGAGATTGTCCGGTAAACTTTTCCTACCAGCCTATTTGCTCTTGGGGTAGCAACAGCTTTAATACATGTTTTGACGCTTCATTTTCGGTAAATGATTTAAATTTTGTACTTCTAAAACAAGACCTTCGATCCGTAATTAACGTGCCGGTACCCCGAAATAACTAAAATACATACTTACTAAATAGGCACTTATGGCAGGTGCAGTCTTAGTATCGAACTGCACGTATGGTAATATATTTCGTGAACGGATCTATTATGACCTGTGTGCCTAGTGCGAGTTTTGACAATTTATTTACGCGCTCGGTCCGTTTGGCGTAAACTTGAAATTGTATGGAATAATAGCAGCGCCATCTAGTGACTGATTCACTGACGCTAGATGGCGCTGCTCTTATTCCATACAATTTCAAGTTTACGCCAAACGGACCGAGCGCGTAAATAAATTGACAAAACTCGCACTAGGCACACTGTACTATAGTGAACCACGTGCAGGGTGTGGAATGGTATTATATCTTACAAATAGGGGAAAACATTCTTTCTTACGGACCCCCAGGTGCTTTATGATTTGCACATTCTAAACTAGCTCCGAGATATTTTGTAAACCGACGCATCTTCGGAAACCAAGACACTCTGTGAACGACTTAAAGTTTTCCCAAATCCGATGTGACCACTATCATCGTGGTTCATCCTCAATACCTACCACCTAACTCCATGCGGTACCACCTAACATAAGCCTTTATCTGATTTGCGGTAACGTGGTACATATTAGTTGGTAATTATTGCAAACGTCAGCGACATACCTCGTATCATCATTTTATAATATTTGTTTTATACGCTTGATTTTACCGTCGTTTTCATGAACCGTCGTACTTAATACAATCTTTGATATCGATGGTTAATACATCTATGACTTGAACGTCATCATTTCATCATTTTTAAGGGGAAAATCAGCCACAGGGCCACGGCTTAAA
Source organism: Hylaea fasciaria (assembly GCA_905147375.1). NCBI lineage: Eukaryota > Metazoa > Arthropoda > Insecta > Lepidoptera > Geometridae > Hylaea > Hylaea fasciaria. Next base: position 5,541,981 of record LR990220.1, on the reverse strand, counting down.
GCATCGGATTGTGCCCGGCCTACATTATTCAACTTCACAGTTGTACTCCAGAACCTGCACCCACTCTTGAGAAATGCGTGGACTTAAATCTCTTTTAATGAGAGTAGTTCGAAGTGCTCTACTCTACAGTTAGTGGTGACCATTTTAAACTTTAAGCCGAGAAAACAACACGGAATCGAGCCAACGACGCTATAACTGCAAGTGTTTCCAGTTAAAACTGTAGTACCTCGGTTTCTAATTTTGGGTCATAATATTATATTGGTTGTTCACCCAGTTCTTGTTTCAACAAATTAAACGGTTGCTTAAGCTCATTTGTCCGGGGACCCCTTAGTTACTGGTAATTTATAGTAGGTATCCAGATTCTAAATCCAGGCTAATAAATACATTGTGACCAGCCTATCTATCTAATTGATCGTCAAACAATGGTAAGGGTATGGTCCATGCATAGCCTTTATCCACCTGTATTTTTTGTTTTATTTATTTTGGGTGGGTAATATTTAGGTAAGTTTTAACATAATGCCGACGGTGACGTCATTTTCGGGAAATCAAGGTCGTTGATAATTATTATCATTATAATTTTGTTTTTTTTTTAATATCCGACATTAAATTCTAGGAACTAATTTATTAATAAAAATTATAGATTTGTGATCAGCGAGTCCTTGAAATGCATTTGCATTCGCTAACTTTACAAAAAACTAACAATGACCATTGCTGTCCAATGTTTAAATCTAAATTAGTGGTCTCATCGTTGAAATCGAGCAAATTCACACAGTTAGATGCGAGTCCAAGATTGTGTTAGTAAAATATCTATATGCAATGTCACTGGTTCACACTAACATTTTGAATAAAAACTTCACCTACTCCATTCTTAAAAGTTATACTCTCCTGGCAATAAATAACATTCATTTCCTGACTTTCCTCTTAACAATCCTTTAACATACACAGTGCCTGACAAAGTCACCGTTGCAAGTTACTGGTATTACTATGATTTGTTGTGGCAGAATTAAAAGTTCATGTTGTATATTATTATAAAAATCGGTGTTTTTTTGATAACCAAAACTGAATTAATTTAAAAAAATAATGTTTGTTCATAACAAAACTATTGTACATCCGAAAGCACATGCTGTTGATACTAACAATATTATTACCATAACATCTTGTAAACCGACACAGTTATGAGCAATAAAGTTTTTCTATTCTTTTCTATTCTTATAGTCAGTTCTAATTTTCAACAACTTTGTTAAGAAATTTATGATTCTGTAGTTTTGCTTATTACTGGTTTTCCTGTAAACTGACCAACCAAGACTGGATACTTGATCACATCATCTCCAACAATCAAACCTTCAATCTACTCTTTAATACTCCATATTTCCATTTCCGCCCTTGCTAAACACAACTGCGACCAACGTTGTTACCTATTTCCCTCAACGCTGGCAAATTATTATTAGTCCAAGATATACCCAACTTAATCGCTTCACTAAGTTGAAGTAAAGTGCACTGATTGGCCAAGTCACCATATCCTTCCATTATTAAGCCATTTATTGCTAAGTGTATCATATATTTGATATCATTTGTAATTCTTGTATCGATTTGTATAACATTTTTTTCCCTATTACTTAATCTATCTTAAGAGTCACCAGGTAATTTCGGGCAATTCACTGCGTATGACCTAATTTACTACAAATATTACATTTTCATGTACTTATTATAATCATCTATTGATTAACCTATTTTTCTCATAATAATAAAGTTCCAAGGTTTCATTATATTTAACTCACTTTCATAACATTTCGGTTAACAACTCTGCATTATCATCGCTGCTAGGAAACAATTCCACTAACTTCTTTCCATTCTAATCATGAAAACGACATAGGTAGTTAATGCCTGATACCATGTTCTAGCCACACTCATCTTCCATGTTCTGTCAATATGGGCAGTGCATAGTGGATGAATTCATCATCACCCCAAATTGTACAATCTTGCACACTCATCCACTTTACTAAGCCACATGTGAGTGAATGGTTTGACCTATAACCATTGGGTCAAGTTCTGACAATACATTTCCAACATTGGAAATTAATTTCCCTTCGGTTGGTTACTAGTTGAAGTTCTAACTAATTCTTAAAAAAAAACAATTAATACCGTTTAGTAAATTAATAATACTTGCATGCTCTCGCTGTAAAGGAGTGTCCTTAATCCAACTCGAGCTACTACAGCTATGCTTGGTGTGGTTTCGACGCCTCCAACTAGCCGTCTGCAATTATTATTCAGCTCACAGTCATGACTGGAACTTTGCCTGGAACTGCCACTCCACTGTCCAGGGCTCTGACCGCGGCGGCGACCCCGCTCATGGCTGCAACTTCACCCGTGACTGCAACTTGGTCAATGTTGATGCCTTCGACTACGGCTGGAACGTACACTTCGCGAAGGGAACTTTCTTGCCGCTCTGGCGAACGAATCATTCTGGTTTTAGCCCTTGACCACTGCACGAACCCAACTTCAGTGAACGCATAGTGCACGGGTCGGCACATAGTTTTCAGAGGCATCCGGATACTGCTGGAAAAAATATCGAGGGCAACAAAAAAATCCATCATAGCTTCTACGTAAACTAAACTCAGGGCGAAGGTGTTGGAAGTGTTATTTCTTTAGCAAATACCCTGTAGTATCGTAAGAACCAATTGATCTACAGCTTAGATTACTGAACGACAAATCATCAGTAGATAATACCCATGCACTGACGCCATATCGGACGGACGATCGGTGTCGTTGATTTGTGGCCCAAATAGGCTCATACCACTTCTGAGATGTTAGAACAGATCTACTTTACAATCAAACTCCGGATATTCACTTCAAAACCTTGTAATTCTCTGCATTTAACAAAAGACATCCAATACAATTTATCTGCCGAATTCAAGTGCCGACCTATTGAATGAAACCATTCCCCGAATGACCGGGAACCACAGACTATAATTATTATCTAGTTAACCATAGAATCCACAAGCATATAGTGCATTACACTGACAAGGCTTCATTCAGTGTTGCAGTTTTATAATAATCTTTATGACCACAATAACAGACATATTCAAGGTAGGTATGCAATGAACACAATAGTAAAGCAATATACACAGGAATTACTACTAGATACCTAGTTAGTCTAACACAATAGTCACGAAAATGAAATAAATGATTCCTTGGAATCTATAATCGACTGGCTTCAACAAAATAACCTCTAAATAAATCTTGACAAAACACATATTATGACATTTCAAAATAAAAATTCTAATTTTGACATTCTTAATATTAAATACCATGACAAACAAATAGAAGAATTAAAGTTAACAAAGTTTTTAGGTATTCACATTGACTCAAAATTATCGTGGAAACCACATATTGAGCATGTATGTTCGAAACTAAACCGGTTTTCTTACGCACTCTATATGTTAAGAAAAGTAGCCAATGATGACGCTTTACTCAATGCTTACCATGCTTACGTTGGATCTACTATTAAATATGGAATTTTATTTTGGGGTAACTCCACTGACAAGGAGTCAGCATTTAAAGCTCAAAAAAAATGTATCCGATCAATATGCAAACTGCAACAAAAAGATTCCTGCAAGCCATTTTTTCAAAGTCTTAAAATTTTAACTCTTCCTTCGATGTTCGTAAAATATTAGTCGTAGTCGGCCATATTAGTAAAAACTAACCTCAGCCAATATGAGACGCTGAGTAATACACGGCTTAAAAATAGGTTAAGACTGCCAAATTGTAAAACCACCATGTTCTATAACAGCACTTTTTTCATGGGAGTCAAAATATTTAACAAGATACCCGATAGTCTGAAAGATATTGAATGTATTCACGTTTTTAAAAATAAGTTAAAGCGGCTCTTAGCCGATAAAGCTTATTATACCATTGACGAATTGCTTAATGATAAGTTAGTGTGAATTTATAATTATTTAATTTTAATATTAATTAGAATTTTATACCCGACATTTTAAATTTTATTGTAAGTTGACTGTGTCGTTTTGTTGTTGTGTGAAGTGCTTTATCTTTGTTTAAAATTTTATTTGATTATCCTCTATTCGGGCGCGGCCATTTTGAAAAGTTATGCAATATTGTAATAGGTATTTAATTGTATTTTTATCATTATAATTATTGTAAATAGTTTGCACACCTAACGGTTAGAATGTGGCGATATTACGCATTACCAAATTAACACCTACTATGATACCCATATTATGCAAATAAATATTGATTTGATTTGATTTGATTTGATTTGTAATATTCCGTAAAAACAAACGCAGGAGACCCGGCTTTAGACCTGTGTCGATCGCTCATTTCACAAGACCCGGGTGTAGCTCAAACACTCGAACGCGAGATCGGTCTTCCACGCGATTAGATAAGTTTCAGCTTTATACTTACAGAAATACAGTCGCTTTAACTTTGACAGCGTCGAGTCTATCTGGATATCGCGTCGTCGGGTGTTGATGCGCTTAGATAAGTTTGAACCTTAACCCTATAGAAATACAGTCACTTTAGCTCTGACAGCGTCGAGTCGATCTCGACTATTGGGTTTAGCTGCGAAACGTGACGTAATCTTTCCTCGCAAGGGTTGCAATTCAACGATCAACGCAAGACTAGTGGAGCAGGCGGGCAAAGTGGGTGCACAGGGGCGCATCCCGGTCACGACGCCAACTGTGCATGTGTGTGTGTGTGTGCAGGCAGGCGATGCGGTACCTGCGCGACGAGTTCGTGTCCATCGTGTCGGCGGGCGGCGCGGCGGCGGTGCCGGGCGCGGCGCTGGCGGCGGCGCTCGCCTCGCCCTTCCTGCAGGCCAGCGAGGTGGCGGCGCTGCGGGCGCTGCTGCGCTGGGGCGCCGACCACAAGCACCGGCAGCGAGGTGAGGCGCCATCTGTCGGCTGCACGGTGCGACACGCGATAATCTGCTACCTAGCGCCGTTAGACGTCCAATACGTTCATTTAACGGACTATGCGCGACGACTACGAAATATTCTATATTCGATTTTTTTTAAATACCGCCATCTAGCGATGAACTTTGCCAACTTTGTGGGAAACATTAGGTATTATTAGATACATCCGTTCGTAGAGCCGAACGTGGTGTGGCACACGGCGCACAGCGTGTCGCGGCGCGGCGCGCGGCGGCGCTCGCTGGGCGACGCGGCGCTGCGCGACATCCTGGCGCCGCTCGTGCAGCACGTGCGCACCGAGCACGTGCCGCGCGACCACGAGCTGCTGCACCAGGTACCGCGCCACTGCTGCGCGACACGCCGCGACATCCTGCGCCAGGTACCGCGCCACTGCTGCGCGACACGCCGCGACACGCCGCGACATCCTGCGCCAGGTACCGCGCCACTGCTGCGCGACACGCCGCGACACGCCGCGACATCCTGCGCCAGGTACCGCGCCACTGCTGCGCGACACGCCGCGACACGCCGCGACATCCTGCGCCAGGTACCGCGCCACTGCTGCGCGACACGCCGCGACACGCCGCGACATCCTGCGCCAGGTACCGCGCCACTGCTGCGCGACACGCCGCGACATCCTGCGCCAGGTACCGCGCCACTGCTGCGCGACACGCCGCGACACGCCGCGACATCCTGCGCCAGGTACCGCGCCACTGCTGCGCGACACGCCGCGACACGCCGCGACATCCTGCGCCAGGTACCGCGCCACTGCTGCGCGACACGCCGCGACACGCCGCGACATCCTGCGCCAGGTACCGCGCCACTGCTGCGCGACACGCCGCGACACGCCGCGACATCCTGCGCCAGGTACCGCGCCACTGCTGCGCGACACGCCGCGACACGCCGCGACATCCTGCGCCAGGTACCGCGCCACTGCTGCGCGACACGCCGCGACATCCTGCGCCAGGTACCGCGCCACTGCTGCGCGACACGCCGCGACACGCCGCGACATCCTGCGCCAGGTACCGCGCCACTGCTGCGCGACACGCCGCGACACGCCGCGACATCCTGCGCCAGGTACCGCGCCACTGCTGCGCGACACGCCGCGACACGCCGCGACATCCTGCGCCAGGTACCGCGCCACTGCTGCGCGACACGCCGCGACACGCCGCGACATCCTGCGCCAGGTACCGCGCCACTGCTGCGCGACACGCCGCGACACGCCGCGACATCCTGCGCCAGGTACCGCGCCACTGCTGCGCGACACGCCGCGACATCCTGCGCCAGGTACCGCGCCACTACTACGGCTGTCGAGCGACAAATACCGCTGCGGCGATTTCTTTCGAAATCGATTTCGACCGGTTCATCGATTCGACTACTGTGTATTAAAAATGTTTCTTATAAAAATAATCGAACGAAACCGATTCAATATCGACAAGTTACGATCGAAAATAAATCGATTGATAAAATTATTATAATTAAATTAATATGGAATTATTTCCGACCCCACAGCTGGTGCGGCGCGGCATCGTGCCGGCGCCTCCGCCCCCCAGCGAGGAGTCCACGGCGCACGCGTGGCTGGGCCGGGGCTCCGCCCGCCCCGCCAGGATATTCCTGCCCTATCTAGATGAGATTAAGGTACTATAAAAAAAAATGCAAGTGCAAAAAATTCGATTAATTCCGCCAAAAAAAAATTTTTGTTGTGGCACATGTGAGTCGCGAACGCCTTGCCGTTCCATTCAAATTTCATCCTAATGACATGGAAATAAGGTGCCATTTCCAATAAGGCACTGTGTATAATTCTATTGGAAAATTTATATTGACGTACATGTAAGTAGTAAAGGTAAGTAGTAAAACCTTGCCGTTCCATTCAAATTTGAGTCCTAAAGTATGAAAATAAAGTGCAATTTAGAATCTTCGAATGGTGAACCCTGGGATGTATATTTTGGACGTCTTGCCGTTCTAAATTTTTTTTTTTTTTTTTTTTTTTTTTTTTGCTATAACATTGCTTATTTATTTATTTATTTATTTATTCAAAACAAAAACCACCAAATTG